>PVKM010007969.1:0-13131 GCA_004027735.1 Carollia perspicillata | reverse complement strand
CTCTCCTTCTCTTCCCCTCTAAAGATATATAAATAAAAAAAATCTTAAAAAATAAAAGTAAAAAAAAAAAAAAAGATGGGTAGGATATAGTCCAAGGTGGGTGGGAAAGATGGGAGAAGCGAGGAATTCTAGGCTCAAAGAAGCAGAGGTACTCTGGCTGGTGTGGCTCAGTGGATTGAGTGCCAGTCTGTGAACCTGAGGATTGCTGGCTCGATTCCCAGTCAGGGCATATGCCTGGGTTACAGGCTAGGTCCCTGGTTGGGGGGCACAAGACAGGCAACCACATAGAGATGTTTCTCTCCCTCTCTTTCTTCTTTCCTTCCCTTCTGTTGAAAAATAAATAAATTAAAATCTAAAAAAAAAAAAGAGAGAGAAAAGGAAAAAAAAGCAAAGAGGTGAGGAAACCCAAGATATGTATCCTATATTTTGAGAACTAAACTATATAAAGAGTTAGGGGAGAGACAGTTGGATAGCTAGATTATCAGTTAGTTATATTTCTACAAATGTCTCTTCACTTTTCCCTAATTAAAATTTGGCCTTGCTTTGGGGACATGGTTTATACTGTGGCTCTTCCAAGTGGTGTCTGTGTTCTTTTATCCTATGTCTACTACTTAAAATCTATCATCTCTAAATTTCAGTTCATTAGACTATATTATCTACTATCCCACCATATTTGGGTCACAACTCCTGGCCCCTTGTCATTCTCTCCAACAGTACAGTTGTCAAAATTCTTAATGACTTCAAAATCCACACAGATGAATCTTTTATGTGGCTTTGATGTCTCTTTCCAATGATTTTCACTTGTGTTTTCCTTTAGTTACTTTATCGGCCATAGTCACATATTAATAGAAAAATAAAGGACAGTGCCCACCACTCCCTACCCTTCTAAGGGTATTTAGAAATGTGTGTGTTGGGGATACTTTTTGGTCACCATTCTAAATGGAAATTAATGATGGCATTTGATATGTGGGGGTCACATTTGGTACATATCCTGAAACACAGTTCTGCACACTTAAACAGTGTTCCTATTGAAAAATATTTATATTCTAGGTAGACTCTACTCAGACACCAACAAGTTTTTAGGTCTCTAAATCACTGATCCTATCATCTCTCTTTCCTCCATTACCTCACTCTCCCTCACATTCCTTCTTAACCATCTTAGATTCTGTGGCCCAGTAATACAATCATCCCCTTACCCCTTTCTCGTTCAGCAACACCCGACAAAATCCTAATCCTATTAAATTCTCCATGCCTGTACCACTGCAGCTGTGAAGTAGTACGAGACAAACACATAACCACATCAACTGGTTTAATTTTCAGTATTCCTAACCTAAGTAGGGTGTTAGTGCGGCTTGACTGTCATACCACACTTTTCTAGATCTTCGTTTCTTAAAGTGTGATGTATGGGCTGAGCATCACCTGTGATATGATTAGAGATGTAGAAACGCTACATATCAGAACAAGTACCATACATAACAAGATCTCCAAGTGATTCTTAGGCACACTGAAGTCTGTGAAGTACTAACACAGAAAATTGCTTCCAGGGGTATTGTGGCCTGTGGGCTGCATGCGGCCCAACACAAAATTGTAAGTTTACTTAAAACCTTTTTTTTTTGGTTCACTAGTTTTCATTAATGTTTGTATATTTAATTTGTGGCACAAAACAACTCTCCTTCCTGTCTGGCCCAGAGATGCCAAAAGGTTGGATGCCCCTGCTACGCCTTCTCCTATTCTTAGATCTCCAACATTTCCCACTCTTTCCTCACTCTCTTGATGATTTTGTTTCCTATTTTACTGGGAAAAAAAGAAGCAAATGAAGGGAAACTTCGAGAAACTTTCTGCATGTCATCTATTCACCTGCCCATATCCACACCCATACAGCTTGTCTTCACTATTAGCACAGGTTAACTATTGGTTCTATGACTGAATGAAGCCCTCAACCTGTGCACCAGATCCCATTTATCTCTTCTTATTCTTTCACGGACACTGACCCAGTAATTTGTGCCCTCACCTTGAATTATTACTTCTCCTAGACTTAATGGGTTAGTTGCACATATGCTTGTTTCTCCCACTTTAAAATAAAAAACAAACTGAAGGACAACTACTGGTCAGAATGGAGGCACAGGTAAACACGGCTTGTCTCCTCACACAACCACATCAAAATTACAACTACAATACAGAACAGCCATCACTCAGAACTACCAGAAATCGAGTTGAACAGAAGTCTGACAACTATGAAATTAAAGACACCACATCCACCCAAAGTGATGAAGGAGAGGAGATGTGGAACAGGTTGGTCCCATACACATGTGTGGTGGATAAAAATTTGGGAATGCGGAGTCCCAGCCCCACACCAGGCCTCCCAGCCCAGTGCAGAAAAATAAGTCCCTATACCTTCTGGCTTCACAAACCAGCGGGCGTGGAGTCAGTGGGAGAAACTGCTGCAGTCTCAAGCAGTTCTTCTTAAAGAACCCACGGACTTACTCAGACATACTGCCTCTGAGCTCTAGCCCTGGGATAGCAGCTGGAAAGACACAACTGGCACACAGGGAGGAACTGAAGTGTCTGGGATTAAGGGGGAAGCTGGAGGATATCTTTCTCCAAGACAGAAATTTGAGCAGAGGCCATTGTCTCTTTTCTGAGCCCTCCCCAACATGGAACCACAGAGCCAGCAGGCAGGTACTATACATGAGACTCCATCAACCTGGCTAACACTGTGTACCCTGCCCTGGAGATCCCCTGAGACTCTGTCCCACCCAAATTACAGTCCATCCAGTCTGACGACCATGACTTTTCCATATGAATGGCTGGTCAAGACTCATGCTTCACAAGTTCCTACATTCTCTCAAGCAACAGTGAAGGGGCCCCAGGACAGGCAATAGCAGCAGCCAGCCTACATTCAAAGCTTGGCTTCACCTAGGAATCTCTAAGCCCAGCACAAGTAACAGCCATCTCAGGTTGCTTTATGTCTCAGTCAAGGGGCCTTGGGCAGAACACAGGTGGGGGCTGACCTTGGCCAGCATGACCCAGGAAACCTCAGAGCCTGCACTCCCAGTGGGCAACTACAGACCACATCAGAACACCACCTCCCTACCCCTGCACAGCTGATCCTCCTCAGAGGGCAGAGGTTGGTGGTCAGTGGTCACAGCCAGTCTTTGCAGCTGACTGGCCTGGGTAAATCCCTCCCATTGACCTAACAACAGCAACCAAGGCTCAAAACAAGAGGAGGGTGTACTCAGCCCACATGAAGGGCTCACCTTAAGTACCCAACTTGGGTGATAAGGAAGGTTGTGCCACTGGATTCCATAGGACACCCATTACATTAGGCCACACTACCAAGACACAGAATCATAGCAGTTTTACTTCATACATAGAAACAAACACTTTTGGCAGGGAGGCTGCCAAAATGGAGACAAAGAAACATGGCCCAAATAAAAGAACAGATCAAAACAAGAAAAATAAACAAAATGGAGATAAGCAATCTACCAGATGCAGAGTTCAAAAGACTGGTTATAAGGATGCTCAAGGAACTTAGTGATGACCTCAGCAGCATAAAAAAGATTCAGTCAGACACGAAGGAAACAGAAGGAAACACTAGTTAAAATAAAGAACAATTTACAGGGAAACCATAGTAGAGTGGATGAAGCCAAGAATCAAATCAATGACTTGGAACATCAGGAAACAACCAATCCGAACAACAAGAGGAAAAAAGAATCTTTTTAAAAAAGGGGACATTGTAAGCAGCCTGTGGGATAATTGCAAGCATTCCAACATTTGCATATTAGGGCTGCCAGAGGAAGAGAGAAATAGCAAGAAGATGAAAATCTATTTGAAAAAATAATCCAAGAAAAATTCCCTAATTTGGTGAAGGATATAGACATGCAAGTCCAGAAAGCACAGAGTCCCACACAAGATGGATGCAAAGAGGCCCACTGCAAGACACAATCATAATTAAAATGCCAAAGGTTAAAGATAAAATCTTAATAGCAACAAGAGAAAAGCAGTTAGTTACCTACGTGGGAGTTTCCACAGCATTGTCAGCTGATTTCTCAAAACAAACTTTGCAGGCTAGATGGAGTTGGGCAAGAAATATTGAAAGTTATGAAAAGCAGGGACCTATAGCCAAGATTGCTCTACCCAGCAAAGCTATCATTTAGAACAGAAGGACAGATAAAGAAAGAGCTTTCCAGACAAGAAAAAACTAAAGGAGTTCATCATCACCAAAACATTATTATATGAAATATTATAGGAACTTATTCAAGAAAATGAGATCAAAGCTATGAACAAAATAATGGCAAAAAATACAACTCTATCAACAACTGATCTAAAAAAATGAACTAAGCAAACAAGAAGAACAGAGACAGAATCATGGATATGGAGAGCATTTCGATGGTTGCCAGATAGGAGGTGGATGAGGAGGAATGGGTGAA
This sequence comes from Carollia perspicillata, assembly GCA_004027735.1. Classification (NCBI taxonomy): domain Eukaryota; kingdom Metazoa; phylum Chordata; class Mammalia; order Chiroptera; family Phyllostomidae; genus Carollia; species Carollia perspicillata. The sequence goes on along the minus strand of PVKM010007969.1, from coordinate 8,701 downwards.
GAGGTGAGGGGATTAAGGTAGTTGCAAAAATAGCTATGGTGCTGTAAAGTATAGCACAGAAAATGGAGTACCCAAAGAATTTTTTTGCATAACCCACAGATATGAACCATGGTGTAGGGATTGCTTGAGGAATTTGGGAGTGCTGCTTGGAGGAGGGGCAAAGGGAGATAAATTTGGACAAGTGTAATACTATAATTAAAAACATACAATTTTGAAAAATGAAAAAAAAAAAAAACAACCCTATCATCCTACTACCTTCCTCGGACCCCACACTGAGCACCATCAGTTCTTATCAAAACCCTTTCAGAAAGTTTTCATTACCAACGGTTTGCAATTATTCCTCCTCTACTATCACTCTAATGAAATTGCTCATTGGTGCCAACCAACAACTCCACTCTGTGAAAAAAATCCCATTTCTTTATGTCTTCTTCAATTTCTTTTAACAATGTCTCAAGGTTTTCATTGTATAGCTCTTTCAAATTCTTTTGTAGGTCTATTCTGAGTATTTTCTTTTTTGTTGTAATTGTAAAAGGATTTTTTTTCATTTCTTTTCCTGAAATTTCATAGGTAGTATATAGGATAGCAATGAATTTTGGACACTGACTTTCTATCCTGCTACTTCATTGTATTTGTTTTTGTTTCTAATAGTTTTTTAGTAGAGTCTTTAAGGTTTGCTACATAAAGAATCATGTCATCTGCAGAAAGTGACGATTTTATCTCATCATTCCTGATCTGGATGCCTTTTATTTCTTTCTCTTGCCTGATGCTCTGCCTAGCCTTCCATTACTATGTCGAATGACAATGGTAAAGATGAATTTCCTTGTCTTGTTGCTGATCTTACTGGAAAAGCTTTTGTTTCTCACCACTGAGTATATGAGCTGAGCATTTGTCATATATGGCCTCTTTTATGTTGAGGAACTTTTTATTCTACACCCATGCTGGGAGTTTGTGGAGAAATGGAACCCTCATTCACTGCTGGTGGGAATGTAAACTAGTACAAACAATATGGAAAACAGTGTGGGGGGTCCTCAAAAAATTAAAGCTAGAATAACCATATGACCCCCAAACTCCTCTTTTGGGTATCCTCCTGAAAAATTTGAAAACATTTATTCGTAAAGATATATGTACCCCTATGTGCACTGCAGCATTATTCACGGTGGACAAAACATGGAAATAACCAAAGCATCCTTCAATAGATGATTTGATAAAGATGTGGTACATGTATACAATGGAATACTACTCTGCTGTACGATGAAATACTGCCAATTGCAACAACAAAGATGGATCTTGAGAATATCATGCTAAGCAAAATAACTCAGATGGAAAAAGCCAAGAACAATACGATCTCATGCAGATGTGGTATATAAAACTGAAAGCAACAAACCATCCTTTTCTTGGGGTTGTGTTACTGTCCAATAAGCATGTAAAAATATGAAAGCAACAAATGAACGACCAAGACAAACAAACAAAAACTCATTTACACAGACAATATAGTGGCTGCCGGAGGGAAGGGGGAAGGTAGTAAAGGACGAGAGGTGTTAAATATGTGGTGACAGAAGGATTTGAATTTGGGTGGTAAATACACAACGCAACATATAGATGAAGTGTTAAAGAAATGCACACTTGAAGTCTATAACTTAATTAACCAATGCCATCCCAATAAACAATGTAAAACGATTCCTTAAAATTTTGTTTTGTTGTTGTTCTTTCTCAAGCTGAGGCTATTTGGGGTCTTTGTGGGTTCCATATAAACTTATGGAATATTTGTTCTAGACCTGTGAAATATGTCATTGGTATTTTAATAGGGATTGTGTTGAGTCTATAAATTACTTTGGGTAGTATGGACATTTTAATTATGTTAATTCTTCCCATCCTTAAACATGGTATGTATTTCCACTTATTTGTTTGTATCTTCCTCAATTTATTTCTTCAAAGTCCTATAATTTTCTGAGTATCAGTCTTTTACCTCCTTGGTTAAATTTATTCCTAGGTACCTTATTTTTGTTGTTGTTGTTGCAATAGTGAATGAGATTGCTTTTCTAATTTCTCTGATAGTTCATTAGTGGTGTATAAAAATGCCATCAATGTCTGAATATTAATTTTGTATTCTGCTACTTTGCTGAATTCATGTATTAGATAGATCTGGTAGTTTTTTGGTGGAGTCTTTAGGCCTTAAATATCATATGTAAGTATTTCTGATACAATTAATTCAAAATAAGCCAGCATGGAACACTGGTAATATTCAAATCACTGAAATGAAGCTTAAAAGTAAATTCTACCTTATTTTCCTCAAATATAATCAAGATTTTGAAAAGAAAATAAATTATTAAAATAGTTTTATTAATTAGTAATGCTTACCTGGCTGAACATGGGTAGCCTGTAGGAAGTATTTCAAAGCTCTCTCAAAGTTCTTTTCATTTTCCAGAGCATGACCCACATTATTCCATAATTTGGCATTATTTTTATTTACCTTAAATATACAAATACAGATAGAAATTAGTTACAATTAAAAAATATTCTATCACTCATATGTGGAATCTGATTTAAAAAACTGAACTAACAAGCAAAATGCAGACAAACTCATAGAGAACAGGATGACAGCTGTGGGGGTGGGGTTAGGGGGGTAAAGGGATGAAGCAGAAAAGAGAAAAGGACTCATGACATGGACAACAGTGTGGAGATTGTGGGAGGGTATCAGGGGGATATTAGGAGGATAAATGGTAATGGAAAAAATAAAATAAATTTTTTTAAGTGTCAGGATAGGCCAAATTAAAAAATATGACTCCAATTAACAGAGGTATTTGTCTGATATAGTATCAGGAACTTAGTGTTGCATGGAGAAGTCCATAAATGGATGCAGGTAGTCAAAAGGTACACACTTCCAGTTACAAATTTGGTAAGTTCTGGGGATGCAATGTGCAGCATGGCGACTTCAGTTAACAGTACTCTATCGTATGTCTGAAAACTGGTTGGAGTGTAGATCTTAAAGATTCTCATCACAAGGAAAAAATTTGTAGGTATGTAAAGTGATAGATGTTAAATAAACTTATTCTGGCAATCTTTATTTTATATATATATATATATATATATATATATATATATATATATATACCCCAAATCATTATGTTATATACCTTAAACTAATAAAAATTTATGTCAGTTATATATCAATGAAACAGGAAAAGACATCATTAGGACTTTCTCCCAGAAAAAAAAAAGGACTCCAATTAACAGAGATAAGGATTTGTTTGGTACATTAGTGGAATAGAGTGTTCCACTAAGATGTTCCCGGAGTTGAGGAAGAAGCCAAATGAAAACACCTTCACCTAACTTACCCTCTCCCTCCTTTCAACATCAACACACTCATACCACAGCAGTTTAATTTCATCTATTTCATATACTAGAATTTTACTGAAAATTTTATTTGATCAAAGCATAGTGATATCTGAAAACTCTTTTCTACTACTTGTATTCTTCTGGGGGAAAAGGTATTTGAACATTATAATATGTTTAACATTGCACTAGTGACATATTTTTAGGTTCCACATAAAGCTACTTATATAGTCTTATCATGGTCACAAGAATCCTGAGAATAAAGCTCTAAGTTGACCTGTGCTTTCAGAGTTCACACATGGGCATGGACATGATGCTCCTGAAGGCACAGGATGGTGCCTAGCCATGGAGCTAGCTACAATGATTGGGGCTGTGGTTTTGAGCATCATCCTGAAAGCAAGGACAAGCAAAATTCCTGAAAATTAGGGGGTACCCCTGGTAATCCAGAAGGATGAATTAATAATAATGGTAATTAAGTCTTACTGACTTGCAGACTTCTGAACTAGGGGAAACAGTGGACTTACTGAGTGATACAAGAGGAAAGCCATGTAATCTTAAATAGATGTCAAATCAAGAAGTCACATAGATTACTGGAACAGGCAGAGATCCAATAAAGCTAGGCAATGGAGAATACTGAAACAGCCAAAAGGAAGTTAAGAATTTAGAGATTTTAAGAGAGGTGTTGGTAAGGGAGCATCTGAAAAAACAGAAAAATCTCTGCCTGTAAATTTTATTTATAGAAAACAAATTTTATGTTTTTTTTTAAAAAAACCTTATTCCTATTTATATTGTCCATTTCATAGAAATGCTATATCAATCCATTCTGCCAGTTCCTATTTTCCTATAGTATTGTAACCACTGGTTGGTTATCTTTCACATAGTAGGTTGCCATTTTTTGCCATTACTTTATTTCATTGGCTCTAATGTGCCAGCAATTATTAAGACTCACCATTATTTTATGTACTATTAAGAAAAAAGGTCACAAATTAATTGTAAGATGTCTTTCACTGTAAGATTTATTATAACTTCAGATCTGTTGAAAGGTTAAAAAATTTGTATGTTAAGAACCAATGAAATACAGTATTCCTATTTAAACGTTTTACCATTTACATTTCTAACAACTGTATAGCATTTAGGAAATTATTATATGTGTTGTGGAAATACAAGTAAATTCAAAGCACTAGTTAAGGTATATATTATATAAAGAACAAATTGTTTTTTATTAGTTTCTTGGTGAAGTACTTAATAATGATAGTTAAATGTCTAATTAAAAATTAAAAAGTTAAAGCATCTTAGACATGGCTATAAAAAGTAATTGATGACATACTTTCCTGTCATTCTGGATAATACTTTACCTTCAAGGCTGACATAAACAACGTATACTCAGACTCCCAATCCCAATTTCTGTGGAGTGTTTTTAAGGCATGAGTGAATATCACCAAAGACAGACAAACCCAGGATAACTTTTTAAATACACTGTTTAAGAGGGAAAAAATAAAGCAAAAACATTGTCTATATCACCAAAAGCATTTTATCTTTTAGAACAGAAGAAATATGTTAAAAAAAAAAAACCAATGTCCTTTCTGAACTTATTCTAAAAAGTAGGGATCATTCTAATAATTACCCAACTTCAGAGAGAACAACATCAAAAACTTAAATATCTGAATACTACCTTCTACTTCAGTCATATTAAATATTCCAATGTTTACCTCTACTTCAAAAGTTTTGCTTAGATTTAAAAACAAAAATTGATAAAAAACAGATTTAATTATGACTTTTTATATTTAGAGTCTACTACCTACAACTTGATATTCTTACCTGTGTTTAAAAAGGGTAAATCTTATCACTGGCTACATTTAAAACCATTTCTGCTTACAATTACATACCACGGATTATCATGACATTCTTGGAATAATTTTAGATTTTAAACAAAGCTAGAAGTATTTATTAAAAGTCAGAGTAAACTTCACTCTTTATTAAATAAATGCAAATCATACCCTTCAGGCTAATTATTTGAGACTCAATTCCTTATCTATAAAAAGATGATTATACTTCAATAATCCCTATGGTCTCATTTGGTACTAATTTCTCTAAATCTGTGTTTTTGCCCTGGTAACACAGTTCAATTTCTTTCATTTTGATAAACACACTTAACCAGAATAAGAGTGCATGGATCAGAAAACACATGGTACATTTGAACCAAGATGGCTATTTACTAGCTATGTGATCTTGCATAACATTTTAGGTAACCTGTATGATCTTCTATTTTAACATGTACAAAAACAGAGTTAAGGAATGTCAAGATTAAATGAGAAAACAAATCTAAATGATCTCTTAGGGCATCAGGCCCAGGGCAGGCACTAAAAAATTGGAACTGATTATATTAGGATATATGGGTCAATGCTAAGGGGAAAGGTTTGGCAGACAGTAGTGAAAACTGTAGACATAGATGAGATCATCCAGGGAAAATATGTTGTGTGATGAAAATGGCTGAGTAAAACTCTGAGAAATAATAAATATTTAAAGAGCAGACACAGCAAGAAGAAATCAGACAAGAGAGAGCAGAAATAAACAGATGTGAAAGAGAACCAAGAGAGACCTTTTACAGGTGCTTGAGAAATAAATTTTAAATAAAAGCCTTGACTAAATTGAGCTGCCAGGAGGCAATTTGTTAACTACATTAGTAGGTGATACAGAGAAAAGTCAGAATTCTATGTGGTGAAGGGTGACTAGAAGTGAGAAAGAAAGGAGAGACAGTGACCATTTCTTGAATACACTCAGTTTGACTATTCTGTTCGTTAACTGTTAGTTTAAGGCAATTAGGACAGGGTGGTTATGATGAAGACAGCAATGATAGCAAGAAACAATAGTACTCACAGTTGTGAGTGTGCGAAAGAGTTTATCCTTGAATTGTTTTCCATATAAACAACTGCAAACCTACTTTTGCTTCACCCTGTACATTTCATATATATTGTGGACTCATTATAACTCACTTATATCTTAGTTCACTGTGTATGAGTGACAACAGTCATTTTTTAACTTTAGTCTCAATAATATCTTTGTTTTCATTTGGGTCTTACTCAAAGTTTATGTTTCAGGCTATAAAATACAAGTCTACAAGTATGAAGAGCTTAAGATGCAGTAAATACAATGGAGCTTTCCTAACCTGAATTACAGAAAAATGAGACTATAAAGTGAAAAATAGAGAGGTATACAAGTATGACGTATAAAACCAAATTAAATAACCACTTAAATACTTAAACGTATCACATTTGATTGTATAGTTAGTAAGCATTATATAAACTTATATTTAAATTCACCTTTTTGTTGATATTTTGCACCATCCATGGGCCACCAAAATACAGAACCCCATGCTAGGAACATATAATACTCGCTCAGCAACAACAAATCCAACTGGGAAAAAAAGGTTCGATGCAGGAATAAATGGTAATGCCATTAAACAAAGTGCCTACAATGAAAAAGAAGATATTTCATTCATTAAATTAAAAAATTTAAGAACACTCAAGAGTCAAATCCAAATATTCTGTCATACAATTTGAAAATGTTATTAATATTATAACATTATAACTTAATATTATAAAGAATATTATTTAAACATGAAGGTAACTTAGGGATAATAACAACAAAAATGCATGTCAACAATGTGAGAGATGAAGTCTTCTTGAATGTTAGAACTTATAATTAAGGTTCATCCAATTAAATAAAAGTCTTTTTGAAAATATATCTAAAATAAGACATTGATAATTTTTATACATGTAACTAATGTTCATGTGATAAACTGACAGAGAAAGATGTTAATAGGTTTTAACAAAACAAAATGGCAAAGGTTGATAAAATAGCTAAATGTGTTAGTTTTGTTACTATTTTAAATAACAAATATCATATTGGAAATTGATAAGGTGTGTTTCAGACAAGACAACAGATTGCTACTTCTATACCTCAATATTACTTTGCATAATATTCTGATGAGTCACATACATTTAACAGAGGCTTAGTATATGTTTAAGAATAAAACTGCTTCTGTTTATATCAATAATCTTTTAGCCTCTTATTCTAAGACTTCTAAGAAATTCTAACAAGAATTTTTAAAATTCTAACTGAAATAAAACATCTCAAAAATGCACAGTGTTTTTTGCTCATTTTGAAAATGGGGTGGTATATAGTTTCCAGGTTATAAAGCCATTACAAAAAGTATGACACAAATGACTAGCACACAACTAACTTGAGGAAGAAAGTAAGTAAGCTGTCATGAAAACATCTGTTTCTATAGACATGTGCTTCCATATTTTGTTACTTTGATTTGTTTTATAGTACCTGACAGAGTAAGCTGTTCTTTCAGCTTCATAAGTCTGAGAGTCAAGAATGTCTGTTCTTTATTACTAAAATGTAAATGAAAACATCTATACATATTAAAAAGAATACGTTCTCCATGAATCACAAATTAACGATCTCTAATGAGGTAATACTGAGTCTGAAGAAAAGCACTACTATTATATTGTTCAGTATCATACCCATTTATGTATCTAAAAGTTTAGTTTTCTTTTTAATCAAAAAGGTAAAACATTAAAAGTGCATAATTCACTTTGTATTTCCCAGAAGTGCTTGAAAAAAAAATAATCACCTAGCTGTGGGACAGAGATGTTCCTAAATATGCAGTCCTTTAAAAAAACATTCTCTATTAATTCATGGCTGCCCTAAAGCAATTTCATTTGAAAGAACCTTAAGTATTAAATTGACCCAAAGATGTATCATGGACTGATACATTAGCTACACAAAAAGAAAAGTAATATTCTCCCAAATCTATTGGTTCTTAGATAAGGAATGGCTCTACTAATTATTAACTCAGAAGGTCTAGTATGCTCTCTATTAATGTATGCCGAGCATGATAGTGGAAAGAACAAAGTTTGGAGATTAATTTGTTTCACTTCTTACTTCCTATGTAACATAAGGTAAGCTAATCAATCCTATTTGTGACTTTATAAATAAAATTAACTACTTAAATGATATTGTTGAGATACTGTGTCGTTTTATTTAATAAAGGCTTAACTTGATATCTGGTATATGGTAGGTACTACTTTGATATACTTAACCCTTCTAGAGATCTTCAGAAAATATCACCATAAAAAATAGCATGTTGAAGACTTTATTCAAAGCAGTTTACCTAAGGTCCCACCTGTTCCTCTTTCATACACATAAAATAAAATTTATCTAAATGCACATTTATTTCATTGACACTATCCTCTGTTTTCTTTCTTTTTTTTAAAAAAGATTTTATTTATTTACTTTCAGAGACAGGGGAAGGGAGGGAGCAGGAGAGGGAGAGAAACATGGACTGGTTACCTCCAGG
>PVKM010007968.1:0-40094 GCA_004027735.1 Carollia perspicillata | reverse complement strand
TTAGAGTGGCCCCAAGTCCCATGACTGGTGTCCTTATTAATAAAGCCATGTGACATGACATCTACAAAGCATCCAATAAAGAAAAGAGAAGCCAAAAAAAGTCACACAGAGACACTCAGACACACAGGGGAGATTGCCTTGTGAAGACAGAGGCAGAGATTGGAGTGATGCATCTGCAAACCAAGGAATGCCAAAGATTGCCCAGATGCTGGAAGAAGCAAAGAATAATTCTTTCCTAGAGCCATTAGAGGGTGCATGGCCCTGCGGAACCTTGACTTCAGTCTGCAAGCCTCCAGAAATGGGAGAAAATAACTTTCTATTTTTTTTAAGCAAAGAGAAATCCAGTATGGCCACATAATTAGTGTGTCCAATTATAATGGCAGCTCAGTCTTTAAGACATACTTCAAGTGTTCTCTGTACATAGAAAAAACCCATTCTTCCTTATCAAGCTGTCTCAATCTATTTAAAGAGGAGCAAAATATTCAGGATGGGACATTAGTTGTGTATGAAAAAGTAATATGATATGTTACTAATAAACTGAAAGATCCTTTAATAACAGGGACTGGAAAATCTAATCATTTCCCAGCAAAAGGACAGGCTAAAATGCTTCTTAGGTTGTCAGATTCAGAAAAAGGCTTTAGATTGGAGAGTATATTCAAAGCCGAAAAATTCACCTTGAGAGAAAAAAATGATTTCTTTCCCAAAATTAAGATAATTTCAAAAAATTCTAAAGTTCTGAAATGTGACCGAAGCACTTTTTTAGTCATAAGACTTATTTAGAAAGAATTAGTTTAATGGGCCCTCTTTAATAACAAACATTTTCTTTACATAAATTACCATTGAGATAAAACTAAGAATAAGCATGTGAATGATGCCACAGGGAAATACTCTTTTATGAGTTAATCAGTATCTCAGTCTTTGCCTCAATGCCATATCTTCCAGAGTTTTCATCTGTCAAAATACTGGCAAATGGCATAAGAGAAAAAAATTTAATTCTAATAATTTATCCAAATATCTTTTTCAGGAACCATCTATCCAGAATCTGATTACAGCCATATAAAGGAGTCCTTTGTAAGTTTTTCCTCAGACTACAGAAGCAGATTACCACTTAGGACTCTGAATTTTGAGGCCAGTTATTCATAACTAATACATAAAGACCTGTCTTGCTTCAAAAAAGGTTCCCCTCTGAATTACAGTACACTCAGAAGTCCAGTATGCATGACTGAGCATATCAGACCTACTGTATATTTACATCTAAAATAAAGGATAGTCTTGGTAGTGACGTCTGCCAAAAACCCAGAAATATTTAAATGCATTCTTGGCATTTCAGTGGAAAAAGCTGAACTCATTATATGCCCCAGAACCCATAGGTTCACACAGGGACACACCAATTATGTAGTTATACTGGAATTATGCAGCCAACACCCACTTGCTGCAGAGAGGCCTGCAACTAATTGTACAGAGCAAAATGGAAAATAAAGCTTTTGATGAACATTTAAGTGTATTGCATTTTTATTCAATTTCCTCAGTATTTGTCTCTGCCCTCAGAATCCCTACAAATGCACTTACATTAAATGCTACTTCCTAGGGTAGAAAATGATACACAATAATAAACTTATGAGAACCTACAAAATCCTAAAATACGTTCCAATAGACCCATGGCATATTTTTAATGTAATGACAAAAATAATCTTTTGACGACCAATACTCCCATTCACTCATTCATTTATGCATTCAATAATAAATATTTACTAAGCACTTCCTAACTATTAGGCATCAGAGATACATCAATAAACAAAACAAAAATCTGTCCTCGTGAAACATTTCTAATGGGGTATAAAGTACTAAGATTCATAAAAATATCTTTCAAAAAAATATGTTCCTAGTCTTCTACAGAGTGCTAACATCTCATTTTACAAGCAATATACAATGGAAATAAAAATACAAAGGTAGATCTCTAAGTCTATTGTATATTGGGTTTTACTAATGCATTATGGGATCCGAGGACCCATGGGATCTCTAGAACCTCCCGCTACTGCTACATCTCCAGGCTCAGAAATCTCACCTCCAAATGAATACCTACTTTACTATGCCAAAATGAGATTATATAGAAGATTGATCACTAACTTTCCACTCTGTTACAAGGCTTTTTATTTTTAATTAACTAGATAACTTCATTTCCTGCAAATTATTTTGTAAATTGGGTTGTTAAAATTCAGTAAAAACCAACCTGCTATTATTTTTCCAGTTCCAAACTCTAAACTATTTTTGTGTGATTTGTTGTCTTTTAAACATTTATAGGTTCAATTACAGTAGTATAGTAATAATTGAATTATAATTGCCTGGCTTTCTTTCTTAATGGCTTTAAGACATTTACCTTCTAATCCCTCCAATATTCAGCTTTCTCTAATTTTCAGATTATCTCAGTAATAATCAACAGTAAGCCATTAGTTATTTCTCCTGATACTCTAAAATACAGTTTTCAAAACACTTGATTTGCCTTCGATCAATAAGCATTACCTCTGCCTTCAAGTCAACACCTTACAGTAATTCCTAATCTAGTCTTGGGATACAGGAAGGATGTCTCAGGGGAAAAAAAAAGAGCTGGTTTACTTAACTAATTAATTCCTTTTAAAACATTGTGTTAAGCCCTGGCCGGGTAGCTCAGTTGGTTAGAGTGCCATCCCGTATGCCGAGGTGGCAGATCTGATCCCTGGTCAGGGCACGTACAAGAAGCAACCAATGAATGCGTAAATGGGTAGAACAACAAAATCCATCTCTCTCTCTCTCTCTCTCAAAAAAACAAAAACAAAAACAAAAACCTCACTATGTTACCTTTTCTCCAACCTTTACCTGATCATTTCCTTTCATTATTAGATTTCCTGTTCTAGATTTTTCAGGTCCCTTGTCTCAACCTTGAGCACATTAAAAAAAAAACACCCTAAATACTTTCACTGACCTTTAGAATTAAAATGGCTTTGCTAACAGTTTAGTCCTATCAACCAAATAAAACAACTATTAACTCTCTGGACTTAAAGGTGTTTTACTAGTAGCCCCATCTTGATGAAGGCATACTCTTCTGTTATATATGCTACGTTCTCTAATTCATCTCTTTCTTCTCTCTGTACATTTCTTTTTCCCTTCATCAGCTCTAACACTATACAAGATATCAAAAGTTTTCTTTCCCTACACACCATCTAAGAATCTCCTATCATATCTTTCAATACACAATTCAATGTCTATTAACTCTACAAAGCATATTAAAGAAAGTTCTCTGTCCTGTAGTAATTTATAATGTGAAATAGTTAGCAACAGAGATAAAAGAGATGGTAGAAACATGCAAGTGCAAACAATCTAAGAAATTGTACAGATAAGATTATTAGAATTAGTAAGAGAACTAAGAGAAGTTACTGGATGTTAAATAAGCATTTATAAAAACTGCATCCTTATACATCAATGACAAAAAATTCAAAAATATAATCTTTAAGCCCTGGCCAGGTGGCTCAGTTCATTGGAGCATTGTCCTGTGCACCAAAAAGTTTGCGAGTTCGATCCCTAGTCAGAACATATACCTAGGCTGTGGGTTTGGTCCCCAGTTGGGGAACATGTGGGAGGCAACTGAGTGATATTTCTTTCTCTCTCTCTTTCTCGTTTCCTCTCTCTCTAAAATCAATAAAAAACATATCCTTAAGTACAGACTTTTTAAAAAGTTAATATATATATAATCTTTAATATATCACTTATGCTAACAATCAAATGTGAAAATTACAAAACTGTGTTGAAATACTTTAAAGATTATATGAATTAAGATATATCAAATTCATGGATAGGATGACTCAATATTATAAAGATAATGAACCTCTTTATTTTTTTAAAGATTTTATTTATTTATCTGTAGAAGGGAAGGGAAGGAGAGAGGGAGAGAAATATCAATGTATGGTTGCCTCTTGTGTGTCCCCTGCTGGGAACTGGCCTGCAACCCAGGCATGTGCCCCGACTGGGAATTGAACCGCGATCCTTTGCTTCGCAGGCCCGTGCTCAATCCACTGAGCTACACCAGCCAGGGCAAGATAATGAACCTCTTTAAGTTACTCAATAAATCCAATGGCAATTCAATCAATAGCCTAATAATTTTTTTTTTTTGCTTTCCAGCCGGCATCTTTTTTTTTTAATTTTTATTTATTTATTTATTTTTAGAGAGAGGGGGCAGGAAGGAGAAAGAGAGGGAGAGAAACATCAATGTGTGGTTGCTTCTCATGTGTCCCCTACTGGGGACCTGGCCTGCAACCCAGGCATGTGCCCTGACTGGGAATTGAACCAGCGACCCTTTGCTTCACAGGCCCGTGCTCAATCCACTGAGCTACACCAGCCAGGGCAATATCCTAATAGTTTTTCACCAAACTTGACAAGCTAACTCAAAAAATTAATATGAAAGAATAAAAGGCCAAGAACAGCTAAGACAATACTGAAGAAGAACAAAGTAGGACTTGTCTGTGAAGTTTGTTGGATGCTAATCTAATGTTGCATGAATCTGGTCACTTGGAGCATTGGTTTGGGGGCCCTTGGGATGGACTCCAGCGCAGACCCATGTCAGACACTGTCCATGCCTGGTTCTTGGCATCTGCTTGAAGCTACAAGAAATCCACATTTGTGGCTGCTTCTGCTGGGCCTGGCTGTGCGTGGAAGATCCAAGGCAAACTTCAAGGCTGACTTTTACCAGGACCGGGCCTGGAGGAGAGCCAGCAAATGTCCCAAGGCACCCCAGGATTCGTCTCCACCTGCCACTTCTGTGATTTTCTGGCCCAAATCTGTAATATGGTCTAATCACGAGGAAACTCTGAACACCCAAATTAAGGGTGGCAAAGTTGAAGAAATATTATTTAAGGGTGCAAATGTGAAACTAGTAGATAAATAAGTTATGGAGATCTAATGCACAACACAGTCAATGGTCCCATGAAATTTGAAATGGTCCTATAATTTTTGAAATTATAAATTTCAAAATTGCTGAGAGACCAGAGATTAACTGTTCTCAATACACACCAGAAAATGACCTGTGACCTGGTAAAGGTATTAGTTAGCTGATGCCACTGCAGTAATCATATTGCAGTATATCACTGTATCAAACCAACACATCATACACCTCAACCTTACACAATGTTATATGGCCAATTATATCTCGATAAAAAATTTTAATTAAAAAATTAAGCCATGTTCTATAAAATGGCTGGTCTCTAATCTTCTAAACTGCCAAGGTTATGAAAGTGAATCCAAGAGTGAGGAAGTGTTCCAGATAAAAAGAAACTAGGGACCAGGTACAATCCCAGATTGAAGCCATTCTGTATAAAGGACGACGGTACTGGGAAACTGGAATGGGTTCTCTGGGCAAAGGGTATACAGCAGTTCTTTAAACTATTCTTGGAACATTTTTGAAAATATGAAATTGCTTTAAAATTTTTACAGCTGAGAAGAATACCTAGCATCTAATTAGCAATATATAAATATTTACTGAATTAAGTTCTACATGATAACATGGAATCAGGGGTAAAATAAGACCAGTCTCATAAGCAAGCACAATTTATGGAGCCCTGGGAACATTCTCCTTAACATCCAAATGTATCCTTGTTACCAATTCCCTCTGTGATAGTAAACATGAAGTAGACATAGGCACTGAAATAGGGGAGAAAGAATAGAAAAGGCAGATAAAGTGGAAAAATAAAAACTTACTAACTCTGGAAATTTGATGAGATACAGTCTGGAAAGGAGGTTTTACTTATCCTTCAAATATCTCACACCTCCAAATCCCAATATAGTAAAATACTATAGCAGTGATATTATGAACTGCTTGTTAAACTTGCCAGCAGAGAAATAAACTTAATTTTTCTTTCTTTGATCACATAGCACAAAATATGGAGGAAATACTATCAAAATGGTTTGATAATAACAGGGAAAGCAAAGAAATTTTAAGAAATGCCCCATATTTATTATTAACCACCTTTTCTAGTATAAGAAGGATCCCCCAAAACTGAAATTATCTTCTAGAGGGTGAGCCCCTTATAGTACAGACTTCCCCCATTAGGTGAGTGTTCTAGGGAGCCATTTGTATCAGTGCACCAGCTGACGTTATTGTGAGAGGCTGTGTCCGACTTCAGTAGAAATTTTTTTGAAGACTCAACGCATTTGCCCATTTCATGATGGGTGATTTATGAGCACACCTGCCCACACTGCTGAGTGTTCAGCAGTTTCTGACCAAAAACAACATGATCCCCATGCCCCACCCTCCCTGTTCATCCAATCTTGCCCTGAGCAACGTTTTTTGGCTCCCCAGATGAAAAAAATCCTCAAAGGGAAACATTTTGCCAATGTGGAAGAGGTGAACAAAAAACAGCAGAAGCACTAAAAGACATCAAAACTGTTGAGTTCAAAAACTGTTCTGAGCAGAGGGAAAAAAGTCTTAATAGGTGTACTGCATCAAATGGAGAGCACTCTGAAGGTGCCTGAAGTTTAAACATGTAAGAATAAATGTACAACTTTTTATAAATAAATTCTGTTTTGGGGAGGATCCTCTCTTGTACAAGTGAAGCAAAATATTTCAAAGATCAGCTAAGTAGAACTGATTTCAATATAATCTCTAAAGGGTTGCATAAAACAGCGATCATTCTTCCTAAAACTTGACATATTTTCAAACTCTTCAAGATTAAATGCAGACATTTCACTCACCATTTTAGGGACCCTCATCAACATATCTTTGCAGCGCAGTATATATGCAGATGCTTTTGGAAAATCCTCTTGAATAACTGCCTGGGAAAGTGAAAAATGTCAATAATTAGTTCAAATGAAATAACAAGCTATTTGTCTACAAGTCAGTTTTAACATATTTCAACTGTTATTTAAAAGTCTTCATTTGTTTTCTAATTCTTTAGTCTAGCTAAACATAATAACTGACTCAAAATACAGAGAAATAAGAGGCAAGAGTCTTGGGTAACACCAAATTGACACTGAATGACTGGAAGTCATTTACTTTTTGTGGAAATGTCAAAATTGGTGTACAACTCTATGTTATTATGATATAATGCCACGTCTAACAGATACTTCCTGGGATTGAACAGGTCTTGTATTAGAGGAATTTTTTTATGTTAAATAGCAGTCTTTTGTCCTAAAACAGGCTCACAATAACCTCACAATCTAAATTGTTCTGAATGTCTGCTATTATCATAAAGGCAGTTTAGTACAACCTAATCTTAGAGCCAGAAGAGTTACTCTGATATTTATTGTGCATAGCCTTGAACCTTATGCTCTCATGGCTTCAATTTCCTCATCTATAAAACTAGGACATCATACTAGCTTATCTCTAAATTCTTTCAACATTTTTGTAATTTTCAGAGCACTAGTCTTGCACCTCTTCTGTGAAATTTATCTGTAAGTATAATTTCTAAATAAAATTATCCCTATTTTCAAATGACATGATCTTGTATATAAAATATCCAAAGAAGTCCACAAAACTTAAATAAACAAGTTCAACCAGGTTACAGGGTACAATAAACAAAAATCTATTGTATGTCTCTCCATTAGCAATGAATGAACCAAAAATGATGTTAAGTTTTTATTCCACTTAAATTAGCATCAAAAACCAAAATAATTGAGAATAAATTTAACAAAAGAACTGTTAGGGCTTGCACACTGACAAAAAACTGTTGGAAGAGATTAAAGAAGACCTAAATAAATGGAAACACATCCCATGTTCACAGATCAGAAGACTTAATACTCTTAAGATGGCAACACTCCCTAAGTTGAACTACAGATTCAACACAATTGCCATCAAAATTCTAGCTGACTTTCTTTGCAGAAATTGGTTTGCTGATCTTAAAATTCATGTGGAAATTGAAGGGACGCAGAATAGGCAAAACCATTTTGAAAAGAACAAGGATGCAGGGTTCACACTTTCGTATTTCGAAACTCACAACAAAGCTAGAGTAATCAAACCTGTGGTACTGACACATAGATCAACAGAACAGAACAGAGAGCCCAGAAATAAACCCACACCTTTATAGTCAATCTTCAACAGAGGAAACAAGTACATACAATGGGCTAAAGATATTTTATTCAATAAATGGTGCTAGAAAAATTGGACAGATACGTGCAGAAAAATGAAACTAGATCACTTTCTTATACCACACACAAGAATAACTCCAAAATGGATTAAAGACTTAAATATTAGACCCAAAGCCATAAAAATCCTAGAAGAAAATATAGGCAGTAAAATCTCAGACATTGCTTGTAGCAATATTTTTCTGATATATCTCCGCAGGCAAAGGAACAAAAGAATGAATAAACAAATGGGACTACATCAAACTAAAAAGGTCTTGCACAGCAAAGGAGACCAACAAAATAAAAAGACAACACACTGAATGGGAGAATATATTCACCAATACATCTGATAAGGTTAATATCCAAAATTCATGAAGAACTCACAAAACTCAATACCAAAAATAACCTAATTTTAAAATGGGCAGAGGACCCGATTAGACATTTCTCCAAAGAGGACATACAGATGGCAAATAGACATATGAAAAGATGCTAAAAATCTTTTCTTTCTCCAAAGATGCTGGCCAGTAGATACATGAAAAATGCTCAATGTCACTATGTGGAATTCACATAGTGGAATTCACAATATGAAATTTTATGTCCACACAAAAAATCCTGTACACAAATGTTCATGCCAACTCTATTTACAATAGGCAAAAACTTCAAACAACCCAAATTCTTTCAACAGTGAATGGCTAAACAAACTGTGGTAAATCTATACCACTACAGAATATTACTTACAAATACAGAACAAACTATTAACATGCAAAACTTGGGTGACTGTCAAAGGAATTATGCCACGTTAAAAAGGCCAATACCAAAAGGTTACATACATCACATTTATATAACATTCCCAAACGACAAAATTTATAGAGGTGGAGAATAGGTTATTGGTTGCCTGGTACTAGGGTTGGGGGAATGTGTATAACTACAAGGGAAAGCACAAGGGATCTTTTTGGCAAGGGAACTGTTCTGTATCTTGATTGTGGTGGTTACATGAATCTATCCTGGTGATGAAACTGCATAGAACTATAGAAACACACACAAGGTCATATAAAACTGGTGAAATATGAATAAGTTTCATGGACTGTACCAATGCCAATTTACTAGTTTGACAATGCACTATATTTATACAAGATGTTACCACTGAGGAAAACTGGGCAACAGGTACACCAGAATTCTCTTTACTATTTCTGCAACTTCCTGTGAATCTCTAATTTTTTTCAAAATAAAAAGTATTTAAAAATCACATTAGTTAATATCACCATTGCTTTCATCATAAAAGTTTAAGTTTCTGGACCTGGCTGGTGCAGCTCACTGGATTGAGCACAGGCTACGAACCAAAGGGTGGCTGGTTTGATTCCCAGTCAGGGCACATGCTTGGGTTGAGGACCAGTTCTCCAGTGGGGGTCACGTGAGAGGCAACCACACATTGATGTTTCTCTCCCTCTCTTTCTCCCTCCCTTCCCTTCTCTCTAAAAATAAATAAATAAAATCTTTGTAAAAAAATTTAAGTATCTGGAGGCTGTCAAGTTTATGGTGGAGGTACAAGTTTTCCAAAATTGTAATTGCTACTTAAAAATTAAATTTTATTGCTGACAAGAAATAATGTCAGTGCTTTCCTTGATGTCACATTCTCACTTCATTCATTTTTGTGAAAATGTCTGCTAGATACCCAAGTCTGAATGAACAAATTTACCTGTCATTCTTTCCAGTAAAAATGGTATTCTGTGAAAACAGAAGTAGTTAATTCATCTCACAAGTCAAACAATCACATAAGGGCCTTTCCTTAAGACAACTATTGGACTGCTATGCCGAAGTGCTCTCTTCCCTTTTCTTTACATAGAATATTAAAACAATATGCACTGAAATTTCAAGATTTAATAAAATCAATTATTTTTACTAAATCACAAAGGGTATTTTTAAGTTAAAACTGGTGTTCTTTTTACTGTAAGTGTGTAGCGGTGAAGAACACAATGACTACTAGGGAAGAGTGTGCCACTGTCTTGGTTCATGTTCAAAGGGCCAGAAATTTTACCTATCATTGCTTTTGCACCCCCAGTACAAATGCCAACATAGCAAAAAAAAGGCAAATAATATCTTAGAATTATTAAGAAAATAGTTTTGACCTCACAGTGACAACATGAATGGACCAGGAGAGTACTAATTTCTTGAATTGCTTCACCATCCACTGAGCCTTTAAACTCTTACAGTCTGTCTTCCAATTTTATCTTGCTACTAAAACTGCTTTGTGTGGCCACTATCATCTTCATAAATGCCAGTTCCAATAGCCCTTTCTTCCACCTCATTTTCCTTTATTTCTCTGAAACACTGGCCACTGCCGATCATCCCATTTTCTTTGAAATGTTTTTCTCTTCTCACTGTTCTACTCCTCCTTCATCTCTCATATGTCATCTTGTCCTTTTTGTTTGCTCTACTTTTTACTATACCCTCCCCAACGTGTAACTGCAGAATGAATCAGCTTTCTTATTATCCCTCCCTTTCCTGCCTCCAAGGACAGAGTGATTCAGACCTTCTCACCGAGTGTACATGCTTGCTTGCTTCCGTTACAATTTCTTCTACATCTACTCCCTTCCTTCCCACTGTTATTGCTACTACTGTAGTCCGGGCTCTCATTACTTCACACTTATACCATGCCTCCAATCTATTCACTTTTTCCACCCATCCTAAGCACTATGGCCAGATTACTCTTCAATTCATGCCACCTTACCTCTTCCCTAAAACCTTCAGCCACCCCAGGTCCTTTAGGGAAACAGAAAAAGTATTTTTTTTCCAAGAGGCATATTGGGGCTTCTCAACTTGGCCCAACTTATTTCTCCAAGCTTAGTCCTTGTACAAATACCTTCCTTCAAATAAACTGGTCATTCAACATGCCTTGAGTAAGACATGCATATTTCTGCCTAATAAACTTTGCTCCTGCTCAAGCCTTTGCTCTGCCTGGCATACCCTATGCCCCTTCTCTACTTTTCTAAGTTTGTTCCTTCCTTCAAAGTCCAAATCATGTCCTAAATCATTTTTATGTGTCTTCCTCTACCAACCCAGTCCATAATAATCTCCTTCCCTTTTCTACACTCTTATAGCACTTGTCTAAACCAGTACCTCCCAATATTTCATATCTCGTACGAAATATTGTGCTATCACTCTTTTTTTTTTGTGGGGAGGGGGAACAGGATGTCAGAGAGACATAATAGGAGAGCAGATTCTGCCCTGGCTGGTGTGGCTCAGTGGACTGAGTGCCAGCCTGTGAACCAAAGGGTTGCTAGTTTGATTCCCAGTCAGGGCACATGGCACATGCCTGGGTTGAGGGCCAGGTCCCCAGTACGGGGCAGGCGAGAGGCAACCACACATTGATGTTTCTCTTCCTCCCTTTTTCCCTCCCTTCCCCTCTCCATAAAAATAAATAAATAAAATCTTTTTTTTAAATTAAAAAAATTTAAAATAGTGAAGGAATTAAACAAAACCTAAATAAATTGGAAGCCACCCCATATTCATAAATCAAAATACTTAACATTTTTATGATAGCAAAACTCTTCAAACTGACCAATAGATTCAGCACCATTCCTATCAAAATTCCAGCTTGCTTCTTTGCATAAATTGACAAACTTATCCTAAAATTCATTTGGAAATGTAAGCGACCCAATATATAGTCAAAATAATCATGAAAGCCCTGGCTGATGTGGTTCAGTGGATTGAGCGCCAGCCTACAAACTGAAAGGTCTCCAGTTTCATTCCTGGTCATGGCACGTGCCTGGGTTGTGGGCCAGGATGGTCGCATGCAAGAGGCAACCAACTGATGTTTCTCTCCCTCTCTCTCCCCCTCCCTTCCCTCTTTCTAAAAGTAAGTAAATAAATAAAATTTAAAAATCAATAGTGTAAAAAAATCATGAAAAATAACAAAGTTGGAGAACTCACACTTTCTGATTTCAAAACTTACTACACAGCTACTAGAATCAACACAGTGAGGTATTGGCATAAGATCAAAATGGAATAGAATCAAGAGTCAAGAAATAAACTCACATTTATGGTAAACTGATTTTTGACAAGGGTGCTAAGGCCATTCAATGGGAAAAGAATAGTCTTTTCAATAACTGGGTGACCACAAGCAAAAGAATGAAGTTGGACCCCCACCTCACACCATACCTGAAAATTATCTTGAAATTGACCATAGATATAAATGTAAGTGCTGAAACTATAAAATTCTCAGATATGGAGAAACTGGAGCCTTCATATACTACTGGTGGAAGTGTACAATGGTACAGCCACTGTGGAAAACATTCGTAAAGTTTCATAAAAAGTTAAACACAGAGTTATTGTGTTATTCAGCAATTCTACTCCTGGGTATGTATCTAAGAGAAATAAAAACATGTACACACAAAAATCTGTACGTGAATGTTCACACTAGAGTTATTCACAATAGCTCAAAATGGAAAACAACCCAAATGTTCATCAATGGATGAATGGGTAAACAAAATGTGGTATGACCATAGAATGGAACATTATTTGGTAATAAGAAGATGAAATACTAATAAATGTTACAACATGAATTAACCTTGAAAACATGCTAAGTTGAAAGGATCTAATCACAAAAGAGTACTTATAGTATGATTGCATTTATATGAAATGTCCATAAGAGTTAAATCCATAGAGACAGTAGATTAGTGATTGCTAGATTGGGATCAGGAGGAATGGGGAGTGACTGGTAATAGATAGGGGGTTGCATTTTGGGATAATAAAAATGCTTCAATCTTAGACTGTGACAAAGACTGCATAATTCTGTGAATATACTAAATCTATTCAATTATACATTCTGAATGTGTGAATTTTATAGCACATGAATTGCATCTCAATAAATATGTTAAAAATAAAGAGAATTATACTAGATGATATTTAAAGTCTCTTTCATTTCTAGAATTACATAATTACAGAGCACAAACTCATCCTGGCTTTATATTTTGCCAACTGAAAATGCACACCTAACTGATGATGACTAAAGGAGGGAACCAGGAGTGAAACAGACGTAAAGCACAACTTTGAACACTGATAACAGCAACTTTAGTACTTTTTAAAGATTTCAATTATTTCTTAGAGAGGAAAGGAGGGAGAAAGGGAGAGAAACACCGATGTGCCAAAGAAACATTGATCGGTTGTCTCTCACACACCAGCAACTAGAAACCTGGTCTGCAACCCAGGAATATGCCACAAACCAGGATCAAACCAGTGACCTTTTGGTTTGCAGTCTAGCACTCACTCGCTGAGCCACACCAGCCAGGGTGATAGCAGTGGACTTTTCAAAAACATCAGCAAAACCCCCCAGAACAATCACAAATGAGAAGGCTGTTATTAGGCACATACTTTAGGCACACTCTGGATTTCAAAGAGTCACAGAGTTTAGTGTTTCAAGTAGAGGCTACTGCCATAAATAAATGATAGATATACATACAGTGTTTAAAATGATGTTTAGTTATATATCAGTCTTTCTAACTTCATCTACCCTGACATAGATACCAATCGCCATCAGTAATGTTACCTTCAGATACAAAACGGAGATAAAAAAGGTCAAATATATTCTTATGAAAAGTCAATGACACCTCACCTTCTTCTAATAGGCTACACATCATCACTTTTTCATTTACATATACAAAATGCCAAGCTGTGAGGTCATGGAGACTATGATACTTACTGACTCTGCTTGGTAAGAAAGCACTTTGAAAAGATCCTTCTCCACAGCACACTTCTGCATAGCCACTGAGGGCTCAGTAGTGCAACTTTCTATTAATGTGGCATAAAATTGCTCCAGACCCTGAAAAATAAAACCACAATATTATGTAATAATGAGAAACACCACAACTGTTATTAATAATTGCTATGACTTAAAAATCAGTGGTAACTTACGTTTATGGCAGTTTCAAAAAACTTATCAGCCATCACACCATTTCCAATGTCTATCCATTCTTTTCCAGTTTTCATATTCATCTGGAAGAGAGAAATTAGAAAAGATTTATTTTTTATTTTGTTAAAGAAAAATTTTTTTAAAGATTTCATTTATTTATCTTTAGAGGAGAAGGGAAGGAGAGAGAGAGAAATATCAATGTATGGCTGCCTCTCATGCATCCCCTGCTGGGAACTGGCTTGCAACCCAGGCATGTGCCCTGACTGGGAATCGAACCGTGATCCTTTGGCTCACAGGCCCACGCTCAATCCACTGAGCTACATCAACCAGGGCTGTTAAAGAAAAACTTTTAAACCACACCTTCTCCAGACTGTCTGGGGAGGGTACTGGAGAAAATATTTAATTTTCTGTCCATATTCAGTAGTATAATCCACAGAAAACAAAAAGGCAACAATCAGTATTTATTAGTTTTGTGTTCTGCTTTGTACTCTGTAATTTAAGAGAAATGGTCTTCAGAAAAGCAATAATAAAAAATTAACAGATTTGAAAACACATCTTCGAAGGAAATATTAAAAGAAAATATTGGGATAATTTAGATAGGAAAATTCTGAAAAATTAATGCCTCACATACTTGAAGAAGGTTGAAAGATGCTAAATAAAAGGAAAGAATCAAGACTGTCTTTCCTGTAAAAGTATATTTCAGACTAACCACATAGTTGATGAGGAGAAGTTTCTCTCTATTTCAGTTAATAAACAAAAAAAATACAGAATTCAGAATATGCAAACCCTTACAGAAATAATGGATCTGGGAACAAAAATTATCAAAGGTCACTAAGACAAGAAAGAAGGGAGAAGCAGACATTAGTGCTTTCTGATGGAAGTATACCATGCAGTCTATGAATTACTCTTGACAAAATTGAACCTGAATCAGATCAAGCTTCTAAATCCACCAGTACAGGAACAACAGGATATAGAGGATTATTATTATATAATGCTGAGGATGCAGTCATCAGAATACAGAATTTAGGAAACTACAAACAACCTCGTTTCTTCAATAAATACATTTATTCAACAAATTTTTTTAAGGGAGGGAGAAAGATGTAGATTTACAAAAAGAGCTCTGCCTGGTGTAGCTCAGTGGAGTGAGTGCTGGCCTACGAATCAAAGGGTTGCTGGTTGGATTCCCAGTCAGGGCACATGCCTGGGTTGTGGGCCAAGTCCCCAGTAGGGGGCACGTGAGAGGCAACCACACATTGATGTTTCTCTCCCTCTCTTTCTCCTTCCCTTCCCCTCTCTCTAAAAATAAATAAATAATGTTTTAAAAGAATAATAAATAAGTAAGTAATAAAAGAGAGCTATTAATAAAATATATGGTATGGACTTTCTTTAATTCTGATTGTAAGAAACAAAGTGGAGGTGGGGAGAAGGAGAGGGCAGGCAGGGTAGAGGATACTGGATATTTTTAGATTTTTAGAAAATCTCTGCTAAATTTTATTAGGTGTGACAATGGGTATTGTTTGAATAAAAAAGACACCTTGTCTTTTGGAGACATATATTGAAATATTTATGGGTGAAATGATGTATTTTGGATTTGTTTCAAAATAATCCATGGGGATTTGTTGTTGGAGGAGATATAGAAGAACAAAAGCAGTCATGTGCTGATGATTCCTATAGTTGAATAATGCATAAATGGGTGGATCAGTCAATTTTGTGTGTACATTTGATGTTTTCAATAAACTATTGTTTTAAAACACTGGAGAAATACTTTCCACTGAAAATACATACTTGCCTCTAGGGAGCGAAATAGAGGGTAGGGAAGAATGGATCTGAAAACTATGACTTTTCATTACTTTCCACAAATCCTGAATTGTAAGTTCAATATTTAGTCCATTGAATCACTCTAATAACAATGACAGTCCTGCTTACGCCTTTCATTTTAATACACAGAATTATCCTAAAAGGAACATGGATATGCTAAAGGCTGCAACCTGCTTTCAAGTTCACCCCAACTTCAACCATCCTCACAGGAGTCATGGCTATCTCATTGCATCTACACATTGTCCTCACTTCATTAGGACTTACCAAAATCCGTCTGTAAATAACTTCCTGCGGAGCATCTGTGTCTGCACACATGCACATCATCTTGCACGCCACGTGCCGTACTGCAAAACAGTAATTAGACACCCATGAACACAAAGCATTCATTCTCCTCTTATCTAAACCTACAGAGAGAAAGGAGGTGTGAAGTGAAACAAGTACTGTTGTTAAAAAAGAAGAACTTAAAAGGTTTTTTAAAAATCAGTTATCAAAAGCAAATGCTCTGCAATTTACCAGATGAATCATTTGCTTAAGGCTCTAGTCAGAGAAAGACTGAATTTTCACAGTTTAATTTCTGCAGGTCTTAAGCCCAAAGACTCACTGAAAATACCTGGTTCCACATGATGCTCTTGTGTGTACGGGCAGCAAAATAATCCTAAGTGGAACTGGAACCTAAAGCTGTTCAACATCTCACAAAATTTCTGAACAACAGGGTAATTGTGGATTATTCTCCTAAAACTGAAACTTTCTAAATATATTCTTTGCCATAGATGACGTAAAAGTTCTTAAAATATAATTTAGAAAACACAGATATCTTCATGATACAGTTCAGTTCCCCGGAAAATAGGAAAGTTTGAATAACTGTAACCTCCTTATTTGTGTAGTTTCTTTTACCATAAAACATAATCAATTTTTTAAAGGATGTCTTCACATATAAGTGAACTAGCTGCCTTGATGTTAGGTCTCAGCAGCCACACTACCTATGGTAAAACCATTTTTAATTCATATTCAGTTGAAAAGAGATTTCCAGCTGAAATTACAGGGTAACTGAAGTAAAAAGATCGTTTTATGATCCATCATGCAAAGTAAAATCTACTCATCCCTTAACAAGGTTAATTTATTCCTGAAAAAAAATCCTGCAGTACAATAACTAACGATCATATGTACATTGTCTTGCATTTTCAGTTTTTTAAATGTTTCCTTTATTTTTTCCAAAGTTCACTAATTCTTCAGTATTCTTAAGGACCCTGATTTCTTAATTATTTCCCATCTCCCAAGATACCATCAGCACTTTTTTCTCAATGTATTCCTTTTTACGTTCAAACATATCCATCTCCATTCCTTGAAAAAAAATCAACCCCACAGTGCTTCAAGCTTCCATCCCATTCATTTCTCCTCTTCCTTTCATTGCCAAGCTTCTTGATTTGAATGGTCTATCTACTACCTCTATTTTCTTGCTACTCACTCATCTCCTTAAACCCCTGTAATGTTTTTGCAGCTGTACCACTTTGCTTAAAACTGCACTCCCAAAGATCGCCTTTCCTGACTTCACAAGCAACATTTCACAGTGATCATAACCCTTCTGAAAAATACTACTTCCTTGACCTCACAGCTTTGAGCAGTGTTCCTCTGTGGGAAATGTCTTAGCCTAGGAACCTTGCTCCCATCCCCACATTCTTGATCCAGCTCTTTATAGTTATCACCAACCAGCCTTCAGCCAAAGGCAGCTAAAGCTGAGACAGAATGCTCCTTCAGTATAAAGATGTGTTCTTTGTTGCTGTTGCTCCATCCTTGTCTTCTTCTCAGCCTGTCCTTGGCCCCTCTATATTATAAGCATCTTGGATAGGTGCCTGCTGATTGGCTCCTTACATCTGTCTTACTCTACTTCGTCAGTGCCCACAGCTTGACATTTGAATAGACCTGAGACAACACTATGTGTTGTCTCCTCTGGCATTTGTGAATTCTTTGTTTTTCTTGTTCATTGACCCATTCCTTCCCAGATCCTCAAGCATAATTTATGCCCAGTAGTTTTGTTCTGGAGCCTTACCTTGTCCCTTTCACCTACAGCCTCCCATATAACGTGGTATGACAACCCTATCGGAACTATGTATTCAATAAATGGGTAGTGAGTCTCCTCTGGAGAATGGGTACTGAGAATGTTTTGACTATCTTTTGGTTTCATACCCTTGTTCTTTTTCTTCCCAGACTTGGAAGACTCAAGGTTAAAAATCTCACTACTCAGTTCTCTCAACACCATTGGTTCTGAAAATTTGGCAGTCATGAGAATTCTTGAGATTTTTTTTTACCAATGGCAGGGCCTAGGCATCTATAGGTAAATAAGCTCCACAAGTAATCTTTACCAATATTTAGGAACCGTTGCTCTCCCCTGGCTGAGTAGCTCAGTTGGTTAGATCACCATCTCCATATATCAAGTTTGCAGGTTCAATCCCTGGTCAGAGCACATCTAAGAGTCAACCAATGAATGTACAAATAAGTGGAACAACAAATGGATGTCCCATGCACTCTTTTTCTATCTGTCTCTCTCTCTCTTTAAAAATCAATTTTAGCCCTGGCTGGTGTGGCTCAGTGGATTGAGCGCGGGCCTGCGAACCAAACGACCATGATTTGATTCCCTGTCAGGGCACATGCCTGGATTGCAGGCCAGTTCCCAGTGGGGGATGCACAAGAGGCAACCATACATTGACATTTCTCTCCCTCTCTCCTTCCCTTCCCTTCTAAAGATAAATAAACAAAATCTTTTTAAAAAATCAACTTTAAAAAAGAACTGTTGCTCTTTATTTTCGCCCTTAGATAATTCAACTACACCTGTGACTTCAATAATGACCTCCATGTGAATAACTACCAAATCTACAGGCAGCCTGACCTTTCTCATATCTCCAACCTTACTGTAACCTTAAATGCAACACATGTAAAATGAAATTTATAAGTCATCCCTCTATTCTGGCTTTTCTCTTTCTTGTCATTATTCTGTAAGTCTTCCAGTAATAAAAATGGTAGTCTATAAATCTTGATGACTTTTTTTCATCATATAACATAAACCAGGCACACTGAATTTGTTTTTAAGGAGACAAAATATCTTCCAACATAATACTTTTGAAATAAAACTCTTTTAAATCAGAGGCTTCCTGCATTACATCCTGTTTTCCACTGTATCTTAAAAGTACTATGTATATACATACATATGTGTGTGTATGTGTGTGTGTATATATATATACCCAAATATCTGATTAAGAACTGCAACATGCACAGAGTCAGTACACTGGGAGAGGTCCTAGGCCTACAGTTCCCACTTCATCTACCAAATCCCTACTACATGACAAGCAGTGAAAATCAGCCACAGCAACATTCCTTAATGTCCAGAATGGTGGGAGTTTAGAATTAGTGCATTTTGCTATTACACAGTTCACCTGTGTAAAAAGTTTCTCCACGGATAAATTTCCAACTCTTCCTTCCCCATAACTACAGGATCTAAGGCTCCTAGGAGCAATGATCTGAACAATTTTTCTGAGTTAAAGAGGTAGAAATTGTTCTCTAAAAACATCCTAATAGAGGAGTGGACTAATGAGTAAGTATATAATTGACTTTATTAACCACTAATTACCCTATACCTATACTCAAGTTGTATACAGTGTGGTTTATATTCATAAAGATAAATACTTGGTAATAAACTCTATTTGTCACATACCAATAAAATTTGTCTTTACAAAGTAAACCAGTCCAGAGATTCCCCTTTTGGGTTCTTCCCTCAATGTATCCTTTATAATTGGGCAATAGAATTTCCAAAACTGCATTAACTGTCACTATCCTTGCTGGCAACCAGCACCTGCGAGCACATTAGACCCTGGCCATTTAGCTTAAGCACTAGAACTTTGCCAGTGAACCACATTTAACGCACCCAAGCAGACAAGTTTGGTTGTGGGTTTTTGCTTTGTTGTTGCTCTTGTCGTTTGCTCTCACACCTAGAAAAAAAAACTTGTCTAGTGTTTCTCAGTAACTCAGTCCAGTGTTCATCAACCAATCTCATGAGGAAACTAACCATTACAGAGTTTTCCATTTAAATCCCTCACATAGCAACATTTTCCTCTCTATTTGTAATGGAGAGAGGAAACTACTATTTGATGGTACTTCAGAATCCAGATCATATCTTCTCCAAGGAAAATAATCTGTGTCTTTTAACGCTTCCTCAAGTTCTCATTTTCCCACCCTTTAATCATCTTTGATGTTCACCACCAGATGATTTCTTGCAGTAGTGCTTTTAAACTTTTATTAATATGGAGCTAATTTCTGAAAAATCATAAAACTGAGGAAGGGTCTTTGCTCAAGAAACCTCTGTTTATGAGTTATTTTGCTTAGTTGTCTTTTAACAAATTTCCATCTAAGAACTGGTCAAAATTTTATTTAAACTACAGGAACACAATCTGATAAAAATACTCCTCACAATGAGTCACAAAATATATACGTACATTTAACTCTCTGCTCTCCAGTTACATCCAAACTGATTGTCTTGGAAACTGCCCAGTTCCACAGGTTTATTGCCATTTCTTCAATCTAGACAAGAGAAACATTTTCTTAGCCAGTCAAAATACTGTTCACCTCCAATATTTTTTCTTGTATGTTTTATGCTTATGTGACTGCTGCGAGTCATTTATAGGCCCCTCATCATCTAATCATATTCTGCCTCCCCCCACCAAATTTACCCACTGTTACAGTAATTGTCTCACTGTCCCATGAACACAACTTGTTCATTTCTATTTTTTCACTTTTATTCATGCCGTTGACTTCACCTGATATAATTCCCTCCATTCTCTTTGCATAACTCAAGCGAATCCAGTTCAGTCTCACCAGGAATATTTGTGATGCTTTCAGCCAACCACTACAGTTTACATTGATCTCTCTCTTCCTTGAATCCCTATATTCATTGAGTTTCACATAATTAAGCAATTAATTATACTATTTTGTATCATTTATTCTTTATTTTAGTTGTTAGTCTTATTTCCAAACCAGGCTCCTTGATATCAAAGATCCTGTCTTAGGCTTAGCTAGGTGACTCAGTTGGTCAGAACATCATGCCATACACCAGAGGTTGTGAGTTCCAGCCTCAGTCAGGGCACACATACCTAGGTTGCAAGTTTGACCCCCAGCCAGGGTGCATACAAAAGGCAACCAATCGATGTTTCTCTTACATTGATGTTTCTCTCTCTCTGTCTCTCTCCTTTCCCCTCTCTCTAAAATCAATAAATATATCCTTGGTGAAGATTTTTTTAAAAAGATTATGACTTACACAGCACTTTTAGTACCTACCAAAGTGCTAAATAAAGATACATACTTAGGACTTCCAGTTAAGACGGTAGTACAGATAAACACAGTACTGGTCTCCTTCCAAAATCACATCAAAATTGCAACTACGCTATAGAATAAACATCATTAAGAACCGCATGAAATCAAACTGAATGGAAGGCCTACAACTATGGAATTTAAAGGAAGCAAAACACATACAGACTGGTAGGAGGAGCAGAGATGTGCAATGGGCTGGTCCCACATCCAAGTGTGGAGCTTAAAAATCAGGAGGGAAATCTCAGCTGCAGACATGCTCTCTGAGGAGCAAGAGGTCCCAGCTACATACCAGGCCATCCAGCCCAAGGTTCCAGTGCCAAGAAGAGAAGTCCCCATAACTTCTGGCTGTAAAAATCAGCAGGGATTGAGCATGACAAAGATGGAGGCTTCAGGAGTCCCAGGCAATTCCTCTTAAAGGACCAGCATGGACTTACATGGAGTCACTCCCTCTGAACCACAGCACAAGGGGAGCAGCTTGAAAGGCAGCAGAGCCATATGGGGAGGAACTGAATTATTTGGCATGAGAGTGAGAACTGGAAGAGCAGCTTGCTATAACACAGTAGTGCCAGCAAAAGCCATTGTTCCTTTACTGAGCCTTCCCCTCACACAGCCAGCAGGTACCATATCTGAGACTCACTCGACCTGGCTAAAACTGTTTGCCCCACCCTGGTGATTCCCTGAGGCCATGTTCCACGCAATTTGCAGGCCCTCCCAAGCTGTTTCCAGTGGCTTTTCTATACAAATGGCTTCTGTTAGCTCATGCTTTAGATTTTCTGAATTCTCTCGAGGAAGTAGCATCTAGCTTCAGCAAGCCCTGTACCTTTCACTCAGTGGCCCCAGGCCTGGCACTACAGGCAGACAGCTTTGGTTCACATCTTGGCCTCACCTGGGTACCTCCGAACCCAGCACAAGTAGCAGCCATCTGCTTATCGCTTTGTAGCTTTATGCCAGGTGGCCCCGGGCAGAACTCAGGTGGTGGCAGACCTTGATCTGCACCTTCTTGGAGGCCCTAGAGCCAGGGCACCCAGTGGACAGCTTTAGACCACATCAAAACCACCCAACCACTTCACAAGCAACACACTCAAGGGACTGACTCAGCGGGTGCCAGAGCCCTGCTGAAATAAATTCTCCTCTGTGGGGTGGGCTCCTGCAAAGCTGATCCTCCATGGCAGTCAGAGGTTGGTGGGCAGTGGTCACAACCAGTTCTGGCAGCTGACTAGCCAGGGTAAACCCCTCCCATTGGCCTGCCAACAGCAATCAAGGCTCAACAACAAAAGGAAGGTGTACTCAGGCCACGATAGATGCACCTCAAGTACTCATCTTGGGTACGATAGATGCACCTCAAGTACTCATCTTGGGTAATAGGGGAGGCTGTGCCACTGGACCCTATAGGACATCTACTACATTAGGCCACACTAAAAAGACATGGAGTCAAAGCAGCTCTACCTAATACATAGAAACAAACACAGGGAAGCTGCCAAAACAAGGAGACAAAGCAGCATAGCTCAAATGAAAGAACAGACCAAAACTCTAGAAAAAGAACTAAATGAAATGGAGATGAGCAATCTATCAGATGCAGAGTTCAAAACACCAGGTATGAGGATGCTCAAGGAATTTAGTGAGGACC
Organism: Carollia perspicillata; assembly: GCA_004027735.1. Classification (NCBI taxonomy): domain Eukaryota; kingdom Metazoa; phylum Chordata; class Mammalia; order Chiroptera; family Phyllostomidae; genus Carollia; species Carollia perspicillata. The sequence goes on along the minus strand of PVKM010007968.1, from coordinate 17,301 downwards.
TCAGGAGCATAAAAAAACTCCAGTCAGAAACAAAGGATACATAAATTGAAATAAAGAATAATTTACAGGGAAACAATAGTAGAGCAGATGAAGCCAATAATCAAATCAATGATTTGGAATATAAGGAAGAAAAAACAACCCATCTAACAAGAAGATAAGAGAATCCAAAAAACGCAACCTCTGGGACAACTTCAAGTGTTGCACCATTCACATCATAAGGGTGGCAGAAGGAGAAGAGAAAGAGCAAGAAATTGGAAACCTATTTGAAAGAATAATGACAGAAAAGTTCCCTAATTTAGTGACGGAAATAGACATGCAAGTACAGGAAGCACAGAGTCACAAACAAGTTGGACCCAAAGAAGACCACACCAAGACACATCATAATTAAAATTCCAGAGGTTAAACATAAAGAGAGAATCTTAAAAGCAGCAAGAGACAAGAAGTTAGTTACCTACAGGGGAGTTCCCATAAGACCGTTAGCTGATTTCTCAACAGAAACTTTGCAGATGAGAAGGGATTGGCAAGAAATATTCAAAGTGATGGAAAGCAAGGACCTACAGCCAAGATTGCTCTATCCAGCAAAGCAATCATTTAGAATGGAAGAGCAGATACAGAGCTTCCCAGGCAAGGTCAAGTCAAAGGAGTTCAACATTACCAAACCATTATTATACGAAAATATTAAAGGGACTTATTTAAGAAAAAGAAGATCAAAACCATGAATAACAAATTGGCAATAAGTACATATCTATCAACAATTGACTCTAAAAAGGAAGCAAGGGCAGAGGCAGAATCATGGATACAGAGAATGTTTTGATGGTTGCCAGATGAGAGGGGTGTGAGGGAATGGGTGAAGAGGTGAGGGGATTAAGAAGTACAGATATGTACTTACAGAACAGCCATGGAGATGCAAAGTACTGTATAGGAAATGGGGTAGCCAAAGAACTTACATGCATGATTCATGGACATGAACAATGGTGGTGGGATTGCCTAAGGGGGGGGGTGCTGGGTAGAAGGGGCAAAGGGGGAAATATTGGGACAACTGTAATAGCATAATCAGTAAAATATAATTAAAAGAAAAAAAGTAATGAAGTACATGCGCTGACTGGTGTTACTCAGTGGGTTGGGCATTGACCTGCAAACCAATAGGTGGACAGTTTGATTCCCAGTCAGGGCACATGCCTGGGTTTCGGGCCAGGTCCCCAGTTGGTGGTGTACGAGAGGCAACCAATCAATGTTTGTCTCACACATTGATGTTTCTCTCCCTCTCTTTATCCCTCCCTTCCTCTCTCTCTAAAAATAAATTTTAAAAAATATTTTTAAAAAAGTAATGAAGTACAGGCCCTGGCTGGTGTAGCTCAGTGGATTGAGTGCGGGCCTGTGAACCAAAGGATCGTGGTTCGATTCCCAGTCAGGGCACATGCCTGGGTTGCAGGCCAGTTCCCAGCAGGGGACACACGAGAGGCAACCATACATTGATATTTCTCTCCTTCTCTCCTTCTTTCCTTCCCTTCTCCTCTAAAGATAAATAAATAAAATCTTTAAAAAAAAGTAATGAAGTACAGATACACATGCTATAACATTGAAGAACCTTGAAAACATGGTAAGTGAAATAATTCAGTCACAAAAGACTAAATATTGTATTGCTCCATTTATAGAAAATGTCCTGAATAGACAAACCCATAGACACACATTGTAGATTAGAGGTTGTCCAGGATTGGGAAGGGGAGGAAATGGAAAGTGTCTCTGAACAGATGCAACATTTCTTTTGGAGATGATGAAAAGGTTCTAAAATTCATTGTGGTGATGGGTACACAATTCTGTGAAATACTAAAAATCACTGAATTGTACACTTGAAATGGGTCAATTATATGGTTTGTGATTACATCTAACTAAATCTATTATATGTAAAAAGAGAAAGATATTTAGAATCAACATTACTCTCCCCCTTTCCACATGTATAATCACCAAAGTGGAAGCATTAGCCCAAAGTAAACATTCCCAAAAGTGTCCCGCAACCTCAAGACAATTTCCAAATTAAATGACAGGCCTTCATTTAAACACCATAAAAAATATCCCAAGCCCTGGCTGGTGTACCTCAGTGGATTGAGCACGGGCTGCGAACCAAAGGATTGCAGTTCGATTCCCAGTCAGGGCACAGGCCTGGGTTGAGGGCCAGGTCCCCAGTGGACGCCACGTGAGAAGCAACCACACATTGATGTTTCTCTCTCTCTTTCTCCCTCCCTTCCCCTCTCTCTAAAAAAATAAATAAATAAAATCTTTAAAAAATATATCCCAAACAAAAGCACCCCTGAAGGCTTATATTCAACTGAGTTCCCCACTACCAGGTAGTTTATTACTGTACAGCAAAGGTAAGGAAAAGAGAACTATTAGTTAGAGACTAAGTGCTATGTAGCCAGGACCTTAAATACATCATTTTGTTTACTATTCAAAACACTGGGAGGTGGGTTTTGTTATTCTCCTTTAATAGATGAGAAAACTGAAGCCTGGAGAGGTTACACATTAAATATTAAACTTGAGCACATATTTTTCCATTGGTTCCTAAAACTATTTTCCCTCAATTTCTTTGTATTTAGCAATAATCATTTTTACTTATACATACATTAATTTAAAGATCATCAAAAGCTATCAAACAAAATTAATTTTTTCAAAAATTTTAAGGATTTTATTTACTTACTTTTAGAGAGAAGGGAAGGGAGGAAGCGAGAGGGAAATAAATATCAATGTGTGAGAGATACATCAACTGGTTGCCTCTCACACACCCTCAGCTGAGGACCTGGCTCCCAACCCAGCCATGTGCCCTGACTGGGATGCCAGCGCTCAACCCACTGAGCTACACCAGCCAGGGCTCAAACAAAATTATTTTTATACCAACCTGAGCATCCGGTAGGTTAGCCATTGATTTTCTGTTGATATTTCCTATGTCCATGAAGATTTTATCAATTGCTTCAGGTATGCCAGATGAACGTTCTCTTTTGACCAGGATTTGGACAGTTTCTGAAATAACAATGAATGGTAAAAGTGCTGTGAGCTATCACCATGGCTAAAAGTAGCAAATCACTTTAAAAGCTGTCCCTAGATACTTGTTCAAATGAATATAACACGAAAAAACAGTGAACGATCCTCAGAGTAAAACCAAACTAAAGAAAAGGTTTCTTTTAGCTAAAGGTAGGGTATAATTTTCAAATAAAATTTACATTCTCTGGGAGTCATTTGTTTATAACAATCATTACTTTCATTCTCAAGAAGTAAAATGCATTAACTTCACAAATAGTAATGTTATTATAGGTCATCTTAAAACTATAAAATAGAAATAAATAACGTCTGCAAAACTAGAAATGTATAGATTCTGAAGGGCAAGTTAGATACGTGCCCTGTAAAACTGAAATACTTATTAATATTTGCAAGCATTAGGTGGACAGAGCTAACTTATCCTGTCTCTGAAGTCTTGACCTAATGCTGTGGGAGAAAAATGACATGTCCAATTACTGACAACATTAGCCAGTTACTGAATCTGTACAAATGATGTCACCATTTTCTAAACAGTCTGAGCTCAACATTCTATAGTGCTGAATCTTACTCAGACATGGAATTCCTTAAATGCAAGCATGATATAGAATTATAATTGATATCTTTCATATTATCAAATTTGAGGGTTTTCCAAACTCATGTAATAGAAATGTTCATAACCTAGATGTCTGTAATTTTTGAAACATATCTGAGCATCAACTAGCACGATGTTAATATTCATAAACTCATAAATATACTATAAGAGCAACTTCTGGAAGATATTTTAAGCTGCTATTTAACCTGCTAGAATTAACAATAAATCTGCTAAGTGAAAATTTTTCAGTTAAATATCAAAAAATAGATTCACATAAAGATTTCACAAAACAAATAATGTTCAAATATACTCAAAATGTTTTACAGCTCATGGAATCTTTATTACCCATGAGCAGCAGTATTAGGGAAAACATACCACAAACAACTTATACACCTCAAGTGATAAGATATATACAAAAAGAAAAATCTCTAGCCTCCTTACTCCCATAACTCTGTGAAAAGACATACTGTATCTTGATTCTTCTAAGATTAGGTAAGCAGTAGGCTGAAAGGTATATGTATTACAGTCTTTGCTCAAAATACAGGGTGGGGCAAAAAGTAGGTTTACAGTTAAAATAATACAATAACTAATAAATAATATAGGAATAAACTGTGTTTCACATACTCACAACTGCAAACGTACTTTTGCCCCACCCTATATTGATAACAGAATTAAGAAAGTTTAGAATGGGAAAAATATTTATGAATCATCTGCCTGGTAAGGGGATAATATCCAAAATATATAAAGAACTCACACAACTCAATAGCAAAATTTTTAAAAATCTGATTTAAAAAACGAGCAGAGGATCTCTCTAGACATTTTTCCAAAGAAGAAATACAGGGCCAACAGGTACATAAAAGGATGCTCAACATTCCTCATCATCAGAGAAATGCAAATCAAAACAACAAGATCTCACTTGGTTAGAATGACTATTACCAAAAAGATGAGAAATAACACAAATGTGGGAGAGAATGTGGAGCAAAGGGAGCCCTTGTGCACTGTTGATGACCACAGCCACTATGGAAAACAGTATGGAGCTTCCTCAGAAAACTAATAGAGCTACCTATGACCCAGGAACCCTTCTTCTGGGTATCTACCTAAAAATTTTGAAAACATGTATTCATAAAGATAGATGCTCCTCTATGTTCATTGCAGCATTATTCAGGTAGCCAAGACATGGAATCAACCTAAGTGCCCTTTGACTGGATAAAGAAGATGTGGTATAATCTTTCTATATGTAATGGAATACTACTCAGACATAAGAAAATATGAAATAGTTTCAATTGTGACAACATGGATGGCTCTTGAGACTACCATACTAACCAAAATAAGTCAAATGGAAAAGGACATGAACCATATGATTTCACTCATATGTAGGATATAAAAGTGAAAGCAATAAACAAACAAAACAAAGAAACTCATAGATATGGACAAAAGTATAGTAGTTACCAAAGGGGTAGGGGAATGGGGAGAGGATGAAGAGCATAAAGGGGGCCAAATATATGGCAACAGAAGGAGGCTATAATTTGAGTGGTGAGCACACAATGTAATATACACATGTTATATATTACAAGATTGTACACTTGAAACTTATATCATGTACTAACCAATGTCACCCCAATAAATTTAATTACAAAAGAAATGTGGTGAATATATACAATAGGATATTATTCAGCCATAAAAAAAGAATGAAATCTTGCCATTTGTAACAATATGATGGACCTTAAAGGTTATGCCAGTGAAATGAGTAAGAGAAAGACAAATACCGTATGATCTCAATTATATGTGGAATCTTAAAACAAGTAAACACAAAGCTCATAGAGACAGAGAACAGACTGATTGTAGCCAGGGGCCAGGGATAGGTGATAGACAAAATGGGTGAAGGGAGTCAAAGGTACAAACTTCCGGGAATAAAATAAATAATTCACTGGGTTTAATATACAAAATGGCAACTATAATTAATACTGTACTGCATATTTGAAAGTTGCTAAGAGAGTAAATCTTAAAAGTTCTCATCACAAGAAAAAAAAAACCCTTTGTAAATATGTATGGTGATGGATGTTAACTAGAATTGGTATGGTGATCATTTCATAATATATACAAACATCCAATCATTATGTTGTGCACCTGAAAGTGATGTAATGCTGCATGTCAATTATACCTCAATTTTAAAAAATTAGAAAAGCTTTGAAATGTTTTTTGAAACCCAACTATTGTGTGAAAAAGATGTCTTAAAATGATTTTGAAAAGAAAATATATATGTAAATGTTTAATTTGAGTTGCTTCAAAAAATTCCAAAAATAGTTTAGTAGAATACCAATTATAACTTGTGGTCACATGGTATTAGACTGTGAAGACATTAACTTTGCTTTGTGCATGTTCTCTTAGTGTTTAATATAATTCATTCTTTGTCAAAATAATTCCGGGACTTTCAAAACATATTTTCAGTGTCATTTACTTGAGCAATTTGATTGACACCAGCTGAGGCAATGACAGCACTGAAGATCTTTAGGGTAAAATGCAGTCAGCAAAGCTGGGTAACTAACTAGTAGAGATCACACAGCTAAATGGTTGAGTTACACTATGCAGGAGACTTGTTTCTGGCAGAAGCTAAGAAAGGAGCTTCTATAAATACAGTCTATTCTTGAGATTTGGAGATAACATGCTATATTAAGGTTATATCAAGCAAGGTTGTACATTCTGAAAGAAAATAATCAAATCATCTTCCTGGCTACTGAAATGAACTATGATTTACAACATGATTTCATTCCATATAATTTAAATGAGATCCATCCTAGTTAAAACAAGATCCATCCTAGTTAAAATGAGATCCATCCGTCCCCCCTAGGGGGTGGGGGGACGGTCACACTATTAAGACAACTGTGTTAATCAATACCAATTAATTGTGATTAGGCAGACAGCATTGTAGATACAGTATTAATAAAAAATAAACATTTCCCCTGTCCTTGAGGAAGTAAGCTTCTGCTACGACATGGCAAAAAAAATCTATCAACAGTCCTGCCAAGTCTCTCCCTGTGACTTTCATCAGCTCAACCAGTCATTTCAAAGGCCAAAGCAGCTCAGAGACCTACCAGGGTCAATTCAAGATTTGAATTCCAGTCACAACAACTATCTGCAACTTCCTCAGTGAGAAAAGAACCAAAAAATGACAATAAAATTAACATTGCATAATGGTTTATACTCTCAAAGCTTTTCATCTGCATCTTCATTTAATCATCAATCTACTCTGTAAGGGAGATATTTTTTATTTTATAAGATATGGAAACTGATATTTAACAAAGTGTAGTGACTTCTCAAAGGTGACACAAAGAAAGTAGCAACTAGGATTTGAACTCACGCTTTCTCATTTGAAACTTATACTATGCAATGGGAAGAGCCTAGAACAAGTGACATGCAACAGTTGAAGCCAAAAACAAAATAATTGAACAAGATGAACAGAAATAGACTCATAAATACAGAGAATAGCCCTGGCTGGTGTAGCTCAGTGGATTGAGCATGGGCTTGGAACCAAAGGATCACCGGTTCCATTCCCAGTCAGGGCACATGCCTGGGTTTTGGGCCTGGTCCCCAGTTTGGGGCACGCAAGATGCAACCACACATTGATGTTTCTCTTCCTCTCTCTCCTTCCTTTTCCCCCTCTCTAAAAATAAATATATAAAATATTTTTTAAAATTTCTAAAAAAAATACATAGACTATTTTGATGGTTGCCAGATGGGAGGGGGGTGGGGTAGTTGGGTGAAAAAGTTGAAAAGATTAATAGGTACAAATTGGTAGTAATAGAATAGGCATGGAGATGTATAGTATAGGGGATATAATCAATAATATTCTAATAAATGTGTATGGTGTCAGATAGGTGTGAGATTTATTGGGATGATCACTTAAGTTACATAATGCCTAATCATTGGGGTGTACACATTAATCTAATGTAATATTGTGTGTCCACTATAACTGAAAAGTAAAAATAATTTAAAATATTTTAGAATAAAAAATAAAACAAAGCATCGATAAGTTAATTATCTTTCCCAAGATCAAAGCTATTGATAGCCCAGAATGAACAGAATCCAAGACAGCTGCATTCTTTTTGCTCTGGCTACTGTCCACATTTCTCCTTATAACAAGTAATTCAACAAACAGTTTTTTAAGATTTTATTTATTTATTTTTAGAGAGAGGAAAGGAGGGAGAACGAGAGGGAAACAACAGTGTGTGGTTGCCTCTCAAGCGCCCCCTACTGGGAACCTGGCCCACAACCCAGGCATGTGCCCAGGAATGGAAATGGTGATCCTTCAGTTCACAGGTCCATGCTCAATCCACTGAGCCACACCAGCCAGGGCCTCAACACACATTTATATGATGCCTGCTATCAGGCAGATACAGGGCATCTTGCTAGGAATGCTAAGATAAGTGAGGCAGTCTATGCCATCTAGTGGACCACACGATTCAGGAAATTAAATTTTAAAAACTTGCAATATAATGTAGAAAGTGCTATGAATACAAGATGCTACAGAAATATAAAGGAAGAATTGAGTAACTCTTCCCATTTGAGACTTGAGATAAAGGGATAATGGGATAGGCTTCACTGGGGTCCTATTTGAGGTGGATCTTGAAGGATAAGTTAGAGATTTGCCAAGCAATATACCAGAGGGAAAAACAGAGAGGTGTGGAAAAGCATAGCAGGTTCAAATAACCATAAATAGCTATGTATGGCTAGAGAAAAGGGTAAAAGAAGGTTATGGGAAAACACCATTAGAAAGGTACATAGAGGTCAGAGCTTTAAATATATTGTATGATATACTATGAAGGTTAAATTCAGTTAGTTATTCCACCTCTTTATTTCATAACCTGTATTATAGTTACCTAATATGTGCATACCGGGTGACCCCACCAAGTATCTCAATGAGATTTCTGCACAGGCCATACAGAAACTATGCTATGACTCTGAAGTATGTGGCCCCCTCTTGGGACATTTCCTAATTACTCTGCTATTCTTAATCTGAGGATCCCATCATGGCATTTAAAGGCATGGGAAAAAATAGTTCAGGGAGGCTCCCAAATAAATAAAGTTCTTTTAGATTTAATGAAAGTCTATTTTCTTTCCTTCCTTCCTTCCTTCCTTCCTTAATCCTCACCCAAGGACACTTCATTGCTTTTTTAGAGAGAGGAAAGAAGAGAGGAAGGGAGAATGAGAAAGACAGATGTGGGAGAGAAGAATCCATTGGTTGCCTCCTCTACCCACTATGTGTGAGGACTGGTGATCCCACCCTCGGACCTGGGAATCACATGCACCAGGACAGGAGAATAAACTCACAACTCAGGTATGTGCCCTGACTAGGAATTGAATATGCAACTTTTCGGTTATAGGACCACACTCCAACCAACTGAGCCACACCTGCCAGGGCTGAAAATCTATTATCTTGAGTGAGTTTTCCTACTAAAGGTTTTAGCCTACACTTGCAGTTTAACATGCCAGCCATGTATGGCTATTTAGCACCCGAAGTATGGTTAAACCCAATTGAGATGTGCTATCATTGTAAAATACCAGATTTCAAAGATTTAATATGAAAAAAGCATGTAAAAATATCTCAGTAATTTTTAATAACCATAATAGTTTGTATTATAACTCAAAATATCAGTAATTTTGTATGATTATATGTTGAAATAGCATTTTCGATATGTGGGGCTAAAAATATAGTATTAAAATTATTATAATCATTATTATTATTAAAAATTGTACCTGTTTCTCTTTAGTTTTAAAATGTGGTTATTAGAAATTATTTATAAATTACAGTTCTGGTGCTCAAATAGGCAGCACATATACTAAAATTGGGACAATACAGAAATTAGCATGGGCCCTGCGAAAGAATGACATACAAATTCATGAAGAATTCTGTTTGTTTTAAGAATGCTTTAGCCTTGGCTGGTGTGGCTCAGTGGATTGAGCAACAGCCTGCAAACTTAAACGTTGTTAGTTCAATTCTCAATCAGGGCACATCCCTAGGTGGCTGGCCAGGTCCCCAGCTGACGGCTTGTGAGAGGCAACTGATCAGTGTTCTCTCTCTCACATCGACATTTCTCTTCCTCTCTTTCTCCCTCCCTTCCCACCTCTATCTTCAAAAATACATTACTTTTAAAAAGAATTCTTTGACAAAATACATTTGTGGCTCACATTATATTTTTACTGGACAGGGCTGGTCTGGAGCAGGGGTCCCCAACCAGTTAGGAACCTGGCTGCACAGCAGGAGGTGAGTGGTGGGTGAGCAAGTGAAGCTTCATCTGTATTTACAGTCACTCCCCCTGCTCGCATTATTGCCTGAGCTCTGCCTCCTGTCACACCAGCGGAGGCATTAGATTCTCATAGGAGTGCAAACGCTACTGTGAACTGCACAAGAGAAGGATCTACCTTGCAGCTCCTTATGAGATCCTAATGCCTGATGATCTGAAGTGGAGCTGAGGTGGCGATGCTAGCACTGGGAAATGTGACTGCAAATACAGATCATCATTAGCAGAGAGGTTTGACTGCACAGAGACCATCATAAATCAACGGCTTGCAGACTCATAGTAAAATCCTATCAGTGAGTGGCAAGTGACAATTAGGCTGTATCTGGTGGCAGGATATAAAGCCATACACTCCCTGGATCTGTGAAAAAATTGTCTTCCACGAAACCAATCTGGTGCCAACAAGTTTAGGGACCTCTTGTCTAGAGTATATATTGTGACTGAATGCTAAAGATTCAATGACACCAATTAGTTAATATCTACTTCCCTGACAGTCATTATAGATTCAAAAGAAAAAGAAAGTACCTGGCTGGTGTGGCTTAGTGGATTGAGCATGGCTGCAAAGCAAAGGGTTGACGGTTCAATTCCCAGTCAGGGCACATGCCTGGGTGGTAGGCCAGGTCCCCAGTGGGGGCCCATGTGAGAGGCAACCACACATTGATATTTCTCTCCCTCTCTTTCTCTCTCCCTCCCCTCTCTAAAAATAAATAAATAAAACATATTTTTAAAAGGTATAAACTTGAATATTTTGATAGACCATAAGAATATTTACATAACAGCAAATACAGGCTGGTGTGGCTCAGTGCATTGAGTGCGGGCCTGTGAAACAAACGATCACAGTTCCATTCCCAATCAGGGCACGTGCCTGGGTTGCAGGCTGGTTCCCAGTAGGGGACTCATGAGAGGCAACTATACATTGATATTTCTCTCCCTCTCTCCTTCCCTTCCCCTCTAAATATAAATAAATAAAATATTTTTTAAAAACAGCAAATACAAAGATATTAGAAACCTAGGAAAAGAAAATTTATTTCCAAATTAACCATAGGAAAGGGGATTCCAAAGCTTAATAAACTGTTGCCATACTTTAAGAAGAAATAACCCTCATGCTGAGAAGGAAAACAGGGCTAAATTATCTGGGTATGAATTTTTTTTAATTTAAAAAAATGTATTGCTTTTGGAGAGAGAGAATAATGGAGAGAAAAAGAAACATAGATTTTTGCATTCATTTATGCATTCGTTACTTGATTCCTAAATGTGCCCTGACCAGGAATCAACCCTGCAATCTTGACATGTTGGAGACACTCTAACCAACTGAGCTACCCAGGCAGGGCAGTACGAATATTCTGTTAACCCCACTCAACTGTTTGTTATTCCCTTGTTAAGTCACCTTCTATTATGGATGGTTCCTGGTGCTTGCTGAGATGAGAACCTTTTTTCTGAATCAGGAGAGACACTTTTAGGAAACCTTCCAGCACAGTTGTTATTGTTTCTTAAGTTAAGAATTTGAGCCTTTCAAAACCTGTCCCCTCCAGGAAAGAAATACCCTAGACAAGTCTGTTGAAACCTGGTTACAAAGGCACTTTACATCTCAGCAAATTCACTTCTAGGTATTCCCCCCAAGGGAAATGAAAACCTAAGTCATTTAAAGAAACATATACATGAATATTCATAGCAACTTTATTCATGATAGCCAAAAATGTCCATCAACTGACAAATGGAGAAATTGCGATATATTCATTCAGTGGAACAGTACTAAGCAAAATAAAAGAAGTAACTACTCTTATGCAATCATATGGATGACTTTCAAAATAATTATGCTTAGTGAAAGACACCAGAGAAAAAGCAAGTATATACAGTATTGTTTCATATATAAACTCATCTGCAGTGATACAAATAAGAACAGTGAATGCCTGGGGTAAAATGTGAAGTGTAGATTGACCACAAAGGGGCATGATGGAATTTTCTGAGATAAGAATGTTCTATTTTTTTTTAATCAGAAACGTGGTCATACAAGTTACATTTGTTCCCCCCTCAACCTGAACACTTAAAATGTGTGTATTTTATTATATGTGTAAATTACACCTCAATAAAGTTGATTTCTAAAAAAGAAAAGAAAGCGGGAAAGAAGGGGAAAGAAAAAGTACTACAGATCTGAAATTCTAGAGGTTGCAGGTCAGGAGCAGGATAGCACAGTGTGGTATCAGTCTTTGTTCAACATCAAAAAGGCAGCCTCAAAGGTAAACAGCAGAGCCCTGACCAGTGCGACTCAGTTGGTTGGGCATTGTCCCACAAAGTGAAAGGTTGCCAGTTCAATCCCTGGATTAGGCATGGTGTCTACCAGAGACAGCTGATGGACATTTCTCTCCCTCTCTTCCTCTCTCCCTTCCCCTCTCTCTAAAAAATATAAGTAAATAAAATCTTTTTTAAAAAAAGGTAGACCTGGCTGGTGTAGCTCAGTGGATTGAGTACGGGCCTGCAGACCAAAGAGTCGCCAGTTTGATTCCCAGTCAGGGTACATGCCTGGGTTGTGGGCCTGGTCCCCAGTTGGGGGCACATGAGAGGCAACCACACATTGATGTTTCTCTCCCTCTCTTTCTCCGTCCCTACCCCTCTCTAAAAATAAATAAATAAATAAAATATTTAAAAAAAAAACAGGTTGAGCAAGCATACCCAAACATGCTGCTTAATGGACTGATGCCAATCTGAAGTGAGGCTTTTAATGGCATAACATTCTGTCCTTGGCCCTGTCCTATTTAACTGTCTTATCAATGATTTGGATGAAGAAGCTGAGAGAAAACAAAGATGATATAACCAGGAACAAAAGTTAAATCTCTAGTTGCAGTGATGGGATTAACGTAATAAAAAAATCTTAGTCCTGTGCTTAAGTCTTCAAAACTAACTGTACCAATATATGCCAGGCAAGATGTAGCTTAACAGCAGAATGTATTTTGTAAAAATGAGTGCTTCAGAAGAAAAATGGTCAAAATAAATCATCAGCATGGTATGACTGCCCTCTTCCAAAAATTTCAATCTTAGCTACATCGTCATCTAAAGAGAATGATGATCACTCCCCAAATCTGAAGAGAAACATTATTTTGTAATGATCATATCAAACCTAGAGAACTGTGTTCTGTTCTGGGTACCACACTTTAAGGAATAACATGAAAAGAAAAGAGCATGTTTGGAGAACAGCACACAAAATGATGAGGGGACTAGAAACCATGTAATATGAGGAATGGATAAGCAAACTGAGAATGGTTCATTTGAAGAAGAGACTTTCCAGGGGACATAAGTATCTTTAAATAGTTGAAAAGCTGGCATGCAGAAAAAGAGCTACACTTATTTAGCCCCAATGGATATAACTTAAACAAATTTCGATTCCTTCTTGCCCATGAACCTGATTGGAATTACTGGTACAAGAAGATGGATGTTATGTCAATTCTCCCTATGAAGAAAAAAAAAATGAGCTAGGCCATCACATGGCCCTTTTGTGGTCCGTTTTTACAAAACTTGACTGAAGGTCCTGTATACAAAAAAGAAAACTCAAATTGCCAACAAACCTATGAAAATACACCCAACTTCACCCCGGCCAGTGTGGCTCAGTGGTTACAGGGGCACTGTCCTGTAACCAAAAGGTTACGGACCTGATTCCCAGTCAGGGAGCATAGGATCCTATCTGGCACATACTGGATGGAGAAAACCCATCAATGTTTTTCTCTTACATCAATATTTCTCTCCCTTCGTTTTTCTCTAAAAGCAATGAAAAAACGTCCCTCAATGAGGATTAAAAAATTTTAAAAAGAAAATATACCCAACTTCAATAGTTATCAAGGAAATAGAAATTAAAACAACACCCATGTAAGATGATAACATCAGGGAAAATAAAACTGGCTGGAGGGTATATGTGAATTCTCTACTATCTTTGAAACTTTTCTGTAAATCTAAAATTATTCCAAAGTAAAATGTTAATTAAAAACAATGACACCTTTCATATCTGCAAAACTTTTTAAGTGTGACAGAGAATACCAAATATTAGCAAGATTATGGGGAAAAGAAAACGGGAGAATATAAGTTGTTAAAACTACTTTGGACAGCAATTTGGCAATATTTATAAACTTGAAGACGCTGACAGTTTTTGACCCAGCAGTTCCACATTCAACCTAAATGTTCAACCTAAATGTATGCCCTACAACAGCACTGCCGCTATAGGGTAGCCACTAGCCACATACATGTGACCACTGAGCACTTGAATTGTGGCAAGTCCAAAACGAGATGTGCTTGAAGTATAAAATACAAAGCAAGCTTCTAGCTTTGTACCAAAAAATGTAAACTCTTGCATTAATAGCTTCTATATTAATTACATGCTGAAATAATAATATTTTGGATATACTAAGCTAAACAATTTATATTACTAAAATTAATTTCATCTGATTAATTTTTTAATGTGGTTACTGCGAAATATAAAATGGTGTTTGCACTTTGTTTCAATTGGACAGCACTAACCTAGAGCCTCAGCCCCCAGTGCTCAATAAATAAATCAACCTAGTATGTTATAACCAGAATACTTTAACTAAAAAAAGGCATAAAGTAGAAAATATGGTAGTGCACTGCGTGTAATACACGTAAAACTGTTTCATTAAACTTTTGATGCAGTGAGTGTATTTCCTTGTCATGGGTGGTGGTCAAAACTATTTGAAAGCTCCCACTAAATTCTCTGAAGCACAATGTTCATTGTTATCTGTAACAGCAACTACTTAAAATGCTCATACATCCAATAAGAGGAATTGAATAAATGATTTGTGGTACACTTATATTCAATATAATGGTACTAATCACCAGTGGAAATAAATGAATTAGAGCTAAAATATCCATATGGGTGAATATCCAAAAAATAATGTTGAGTGAGTCCTGGCTGGTGTAGCTCAGTGGATTGAGCATGGGCCTGTGAAGCAATGGATTCCGGTTCCATTCCCAGTCAGGGCACATGCCTGGGTTGCGGGCCAAGTCCCAGCAGGGGATGCACGAGAGGCAACCATACATTGATATTTCTCTCCTTCTCTCCTTCCCTTTCCCTCTAAAGATAAATAAATAAAATCTTTTTAAAAATTCTAAAAAAAATAATAATGTTGAGTGAAAAAAAGACAAATCACAGGGGGGAAACATCACATAAAATGATACAACTTATGTAAAACTTTAAAAGATTAAAAACTAATATATGTAATCTTTCAGTTCTTTCAAACATGAAATATCTGAAATACATGGCAAACTGTTAAGATTCAACAAAACTTAGTGATAAATACACTGGTGATCATTATACTTTTCTATATACTTGTCTGTGTTTCAAATATTTATATAAATACAAGGTCTCAAATGCCATACACTTAAAACTCATAATCCCTATTTTATGTTTATATCTTTAACATATTATATCCTAAATTAAAATTTAAAGAAAATTGTAGAGGGCTTTGTTTTTGTTGTTTTATAATGACAAGCACTGCTCTGATGGCCATGGCTCAACCGGTTGAGCAACATCCAGTGGAGCAAAAGGTCCCAGGATC
The DNA here is from genome assembly GCA_004027735.1 of Carollia perspicillata. NCBI lineage: Eukaryota > Metazoa > Chordata > Mammalia > Chiroptera > Phyllostomidae > Carollia > Carollia perspicillata. The sequence goes on along the minus strand of PVKM010007968.1, from coordinate 1,825 downwards.
ATTCCTGGTCAGGGCACATGCCTGGGTTGCCGGGCTGGTCCAGTTGGGGTTCATGCGAGAGGCAACCTGTTGGTGTATCTCTCACGCGTCCATGTTTTTCTCCTTGTCTCTCTCTTTTCCCCTCTTTCTAACAATTAAAATAAATAAAATCTTAAAAAAAAACAATGACCTAAACTTTTGAATATCATAGATCTGTAAACACCCTAGATATGACATAGTTGCTTTTTATAAATATCATAAATTCTCCCATATCTGGCATAGCTGAGGAATCTGGTGTGATTACCCAAATTGCTTTTATTTATTAAGAATTCCCATAAACATGCTACAAAGATAACCAATTTTCAAAAGAACAAAGATACGATAAAATGGACTCAAACCTAAAACTACACAGAATATAATTTATTTTTCACTAATTATGGAAAGGCCCAGGATCTTGCAGTAAGTTTTTAATGTATTTTTAATGCAGGAATTTCTATTTCAGTTTAAATCAATGTTATTTCGCATGCCAAAACAACCCTTGAGAAAACAAGCTATTAATTGCAAATTATGTTTCCTTATACTAGTTCATAAAAGTGTTCCAGTGTCTTAAACATCTACATTGTTTTTCTGGTACATTAATGAGAAAAGGTGTAGCTCTGGCTACTACAAAGGCATGAAATTCAGGAAAAAAATACATTTAGAAGATCTTTCATAATGCAGCAAAATAGTTTGGCATTTTCTTTACTACCAGGTAAATCTATATACCTTCAAAGTCCAAGAAACGAAAATCCACTTCATCCATTTTTCAATCTCTGGATAACACCTATGAAGTAAGAAAATAGTTTAATATTAGATCCTTTATACCTGCTTCTCAATAAATTTCTTTTTAGTCAAATTTTTCAAGTTACTTGCTATTCATAGGGGGAAAGGTGAGGAAATTTAAAAAACAGAAAGAGTAGTTAACAGGAGATGGAAACAGGCTGTCTAGCGACCTCAGCCCAGCCTCAAGAAATTTCTCATCAAATCTTAGTATAATCTGCCCAGCAACGCAGACAATCAGGACTCATGATACACTGTGATTGGTCTGCTTAGTGCACATTGCCACATTCTGATTGGTTAAAATCCCCACGCCTGAAGATGAAAGCATCCAATCATGTATGTTTCTCCAACACGCGCGCCAAAATCTCCCGCCTTACAAGACCCAGTTAGCACTCATTCAGTTTCCCGCCAAACAAAGGTTACAAATTGCTCCTCAAAACGCACTACCTGTATGCCTCCGACAAAATGTAGGTCCTTAAAATACAAACTACCATGACTATTACCTCCACATTGCAGGGCCCCGTAAAACACCACAAACATATTTAAAATATTATATTTATTACACTCACAACACAGCTCACATAGTTGAACATCGATCAAACACACCACGGAAAGACCCCCGAAACCTCCCTGGGTGAAGCGCTTACAGGACACAACGAACCACGGTCCTCTTATTCATCCATATTTTTAACCCGACTTTTCAAACTTTAGCTTGTCTTTAAAAAAATACATAAAACCATTTTATAACATCTCAACTACTAGTATTTTTGATTTGCTACCCGCTTTGAAAAGAAATATTTATTTTTATACAGAAGGGTAGGATTAAACAAGCAGAGAGAGAGAAACAACGAAGTGGGGGAGAAACACTGACGGCTGCCTCTCAGAAAATCGCCCACCGTGGACGGAAGGAACGCGCAACCCAGACATGTGCCCAGACTGGGAATCGAACCGGGCAGCTCGCGCTTCGCAGGACCGCGCCCAACCCACTGAGCCACACACCCGCCGGCGCCTCACATCTTACCTAAGT
>PVKM010007967.1:0-40384 GCA_004027735.1 Carollia perspicillata | reverse complement strand
GTCTTTAACCATTTTGCCTTCCTCCTCCAACCTCCTCAAAAAAGAGGAGGTGGAAGCTGTGAACAACAGGATACCTGCTGGAAGAGGAAAACCACCAACAAAGGAACCACCAACAGATAACAACAGAAGAAGGTGAAGGAGTGAATGGAACCACACTAACTCAACCCAGGACCAATCTGCAAATACAACAAAATAGTGGAGAAATTACTCAGAACAAACAACTGTACAACAGAGAGAGAAAATCCTCAAAACCTTGTACACATGGAAGAACCAACTTCAACTGTCCACACCTGCACAACACCCGCACAACAGAATATAAGACATGGTAGAGGGAATGACCCTCAGTTAACCATCTGGAGGGAAGGACCCACCAAAGAAAGACCCAACAACAATAAAAAACCAAAGACATACAGAGAGCCAACATAAATGACAGCCAAAGACCAATAAGCTCAGGAGACCAAGTAGACTACACCATGGAATCTCACAGGTATTCTACCACAGAAGTTAACACCATAAACCCAGGGAGTCAGAACAGATCAATTTAAAAAGCAGAGGCTAACAAGAAAAGTCTCACAAACAATGAGAAGGAAAAGAAACAATCACCAAATAAAAGGAAAGGAGGAAGCCTCAGAAGGACTGTAAGTGAAATAGAGGCAAGTCAACTATCAGATATTGAGTTCAAAGCAATGGTTATTGGGAAACTCAATGAGCTCACAGAGAATTACCAAAAACTACAAGGAAACTACAATGAACTCACTGAAAACTATACCAACATAAAAAACAAAATAGAAACTATCAACAATGGCTAAGAGGAAGTGAAGAATACAATATCTGAACTGAAGAACACAGTAGAAGGAATCAAAAGCAGGCTGGATGAAGCAGAGAATCAAATCAGCAAGCTGGAGGGTGATACTTTTCTACAAAGTAGAAAAAAAGAAACACCCAGAAAGAGCAAGAAAAGGAAAAGAGGCTCAGAAAAAATGAAAATGGGTTAAGAGAAATGCAGGACAGCATGAAACATAATAATATCCCCATAATAGGGATACCAGAAGGAGAAGAAGAGCAAGGGCTATAAAACCTATTTGAAAATGTAATAATGGAAAACTTCCCTAATTTGATGAGAGAAAAAGTCATGCAAATCCAGGAGACACAGAGAATCCCAATCAAGAGAAACCCAGAGAGGCCCACTTCAAGACACATCATAATTAAAATGGCAAAATTCCAAGACAAAGAGAGAATCTTAAAAGCAGCAAGGGAGAAACAGGAAGTAACATACAAGGGAGTCCCAATAAGGTTAGCAGCGGACTCCTCAATGGAAATGCTCCAAGTCAGAATGGAATGAATAGAAATATTCCAGGTAATGAGAACCAGCGGCCTGGAACCAAGACTACTTTTATCCATCAAGGCTCTCAAGAAAAATGGAAGGCCAAATAAGGAGCTTCCCAAACAAAAGAAGCCTCATAGAACCTACCTCCTCCAAACTAGCTCTGCAAAATGCTAAAGGGTCTGCTTTAAGAACAGGAAAAAAAAAAACAGTAAAAGAGAGAGGAACACAGGCACGAAAAAGGGCAATAAATGCGTACCTATAAATAATAACCTTAAATGTAAATGGATTAAATGCCCTAATCAAAAGACACAGACTAGCTGAATAGATAAGAAAACATGACCCACACATATGCTGCCTACGAGAGACCCACCTCAGAACAAATAACTTACACAGACTGAAAATGAAGGGCTGGAAACAAATATTCCAAGCAACCTGACAGGGAAAAGTAGCCAGGGTAGCAATATTCATATCAGACAAAATAGACTTCGAAAACAGAGCCATAAAAAGAGACCTGGAAGAACACTTCATAATACTCAAGGGAAGAACCAATCAAGAAGACATAAACATTGTAAATATATATGCACCCAATATAGGGGTGCCCAAATACCTAAAGAAAATCTTGGAGGACTTCAAGAAATATATTGACAGCAACACAATTATAGTAGGGGATTTTAATACCCCACTGTCAAAAATGGACAGATCTTCCAAACAAAATATCACAAAAGATAATGTGGTATTCAACAATGCCCTAGATCAAATGGACTTAACTGATATATTGAGAGTCTTTCCCCCAATGAAGCAAAATACACATTCATTTCAAATGTGCATGGAACATTTTCAAAGATGGACCACATGATAGGACACAAAACAAGTCTCAACAAATTCAAGAAAACTAAAATCATATCAAATATTTTCTCTGATCACAAGGGACTGAAACTAGAAACCGACCTCAAGCAAAAAACCCAGAACACACAAATTCATGGAGATTGAATTGCATGCTATTAAACAATGAGTGGTTCAAGAGTGATATCTTGGGAGTAATCAAAAAGTTTCTGGAAACAAAGGAAAATTAACTCACAACAACCCAAAACTTATGGGATACAACTAAGGCACTCCTGAGAGGGAAGTCCATAGTGATACAGGCCTACTTAAAAAAGATAGACACATCTCAAATTAACAACCTAATCTTAAAAATACAAGAATTGGAGGCACAACAAAAAGCAGAGCCCCGGGAGAGTAGAAGGAGGGAAATAACCAAGATTAGAGCAGAATTAAACAACATAGAGACTAAAATCATAATTCTAAGGATCAATGAATCCAGGAGCCGGTTCCTTGAAAAAAAAATAAACAAAATTGACAAGCCTTTAAGCAGGTTCGTCAAGAAAATAAGGGAGAGGACCCAAAAAACACAACCAGAAATGAAAGAGGACAGATTACAACTGATACCACAGAAATATAAAGGACCATAATAAATTGCTACAGAGAACTATGTGCCAAGAAACTTGAAAACCTAGGTGAAATGGACAAATTTCTAGAAAAATATGATCTTCTAAAACTGAATGAAGAAGAAGCAGAAAGCCTGAACAGACCAATAACAGCTGATAAAATTTAAGCAGTAATCAAAAAGCTCCCAACAAAAAAATCCTTGGACTAGATGGTTTCACAAAAGAATTTTACAAAGCATTTAAGGGAGAGCTAACCCCCATCCTTCACAGATTCTATCAAAAAATTTAAGAAGATGGAAGACTCCCAAACTCTTTTTATGAAGCCAATATCATCATCCTAATCCCAAAACTAGATAAAGATATAACAAAGAAAGAAAACTTCAGCCAATATTGCTGATGAATGTAGATACTAAAATCCTCAACAAAATATTGACAAACTGCATCCAGCAACACGTTGAAAAGATCATACACCAGGATCAACTGGGATTCATCCCAGGAATGCAAGGATGATACAATACTTGCAAATCAATAAACATAATACACCACATAAAATGAAAGATGAAAATCACATGATCATATTAATAGATGTAGAAAAGCATTTGATAAGGTACAGCATCCATTTATGATAAAAAAAACACATAGCAAAGTGGGAATAGAGGGAGCATTCCCCAAAATAATAAAGGCCATATATGAGAGACTTACAGCCAACATCATACTCAAAGGACAAAACTTAGAGCCTTCCCACTAAGATCATGAATGAGGCAAGGATGCCCGTTTTTATCACTCCTATTCAACATAGTATTGGAAGTCCTGGCCACAACAATCAGTCAGGAAAAAGAAATAAAAGGCATCCAAATTGGAAAGGAGGAAGTAAAACTGTCATTGATTGCAGATGACATGATAGTGTACACAGAAAATCCTATAGACTCCACCAAAAAAACTACTGCGCCTAATAAATGAATTTGGCAAAACTGAAGCATTTGAAGTCAATATTCAGAAATTGAATGCATTTTTGTACAACAATGAAATAGCAGAAGTAGAAATTGGGGAAAAATCACATTTGATATAGCAACAGGAAAAATAAAGTGCCTAGGAATAAACCTAGCCAAGGAGGTAAAAGACCTTACTCAGACAACTATGCAACACTGAAGAAAGAAATTAAAGAAGACACAAACAAATGGAAGCATGTACCATGCTCATGGATTGGAAGAATTAACATGATCAAAATGTCCAGATTACCCAAAGTAATTTATATATTCAATGTAATCCCTATTAAAGTACCAATGACATATTTCACAGATATAGAACAAACATTTCAAAAATTTACATGGAACTGTAAACGACCCCAAATAGCTGTAGCAATTCTGAGAAAGAAGAACAGAGCAGGAGGGATCACAATATCTGATATCAAACAGTATTACAAAGACACTGTAATCAAAATAGCCTGATACTGGCATAAAAACAGGTACATAGACCAATGGAACAGAACAGAGAGCCCAGAAATAAACTCAAGCCTCTATGGTCAATTAATATTTGACAAAGGGGGAAGAAGCATAAAATGGAATAAAAACGGCTTGTTCAACAAATTGTGTTGGGAGATCTGGACAGCTACATGCAAAAAAAAAAAAAATAAAGCTTGACTACCAACTTACACCATACACAAAAATAAATTCAAGGTGGGTAAAAGAGTTAAAGATAAGTCATGACACCATAAAAGTCCTAAAGGAAAACATTGGCAGGAAAATCTCAGACATTCCACGCAGCAACATCTTCACTAATATGTCCCCTAGAGCAAAAGACATAAAGGAAAGAATAAACAAATGGGACTTCATCAAGTTAAAAAGCTTCTGCATGGCCAAATTAAAGGGTTTGCATGGAGGAGGAGGAGGGGAAGAAGAAGAAGAAAACAGGAAAAAATAGTTTTAAAATACAATGGATATATATATATATATATATATATATATATATATATATATGTATTTCACAAACTATTTCACAAAATTCAAGAAGAGGGAAGAGTCCCAAGCTCATTTTATGAGGCCAGCATGATCCTAGTTCCAAAACCAGATAAAAACACTACAAAAAAGAAAATTACAGGCCAATATTCCTGATGAACATAGAGGCTTAAATCCTCAATAAAATATTAGTGAATCAAATACAGCAATACATCAACTTTAAATACTCACTTTAAATACTCACTTTAAATATAAATGGCTTAATGCTACACCAAAGACACTGGGTAGCTGAATGGATAAGAAAACAAGACCCATGTATATGCTGTCTCCAAGAAACCCACCTCAGGGGGTTTAACATAACATTATGTTATGTTATCAAAACATAAACACAGACTAAAAGCAAAGGAATGGAAAAGGATATTTCATGCAAATGGAAGGGGAAAAAAAGTGGGGCAGCAATATTTATATCCAACAAAATAGACTTTAAAGCCAAGGCAATAGTAAGAGACACAGAGGACACTACATAATGATAAAAGGAACAATCTGACAAGAAGATATAACCCTAGTAAACATTTATACACCCAACACAAATATGTAAAACACATTTTGATGGACATAAAGGGAGGGTATGACAGAAATACAGTCATAGGAGGAAATTTTAACACCCCATTGTCTTCAATGGATAGATCTTCTAAACAAACATCAACAAGGAAAAAGCTGCCTTAAATGACACACTAGATGATTATGTTTAATTGATATCTTCAGAGCATTTTATCCAAAAGTAGGAGAATATCCATATTTCTCAAGTACACATGGAATGTTTTCCATGATAGATTATATGTTAGCACACACAAAAAGTCTCAATAAATTTAAGAAGATTGAAATTATATCAAGCATCATCTCTGACCACAATTCTATGAAACTAGAAATCACTCACAAGAAGAACACTGAAAAATACACAGTGTGGGAATTAAATAACATGTTATTGAAATAAATGGGTTAACAATGAGATCCAGGAAGAAAGCAAAAGATACCTTGAAACAAATGAAAAAGAGAACACTGTAATCCAAAATCTGTGGGACACAATTCCAAGAAGGAAATTCATAGCATTACAGGTATATCTCAAAAAAAAAGGAAAGAAAGAAAAGAAAAAAAGAAAAGCTCAAATAAACAATGTAACTTCACACTTAAAGGAACTTGAAAAAGAACAACAAAGTGGAAAGTGGATAGAAGGAAGGAAATAATACAGATCACAGGAGAAATAAATGAAATAGAGTCAAAAATGATTCAAAAGATGAATCCAAGAGCTGGTTCTTTGAAAAGATAAGCAAGATTGACAAACCTTTAACCAGACTCATCAACAACCAAAAAAAAAAAAGAGAGAAATGACCCAAATAAATATAATCAGAAATAAAAGAGCAGAAATAACAACTGACATCAAAGAAATAAAAAGGATTGTAATGAAATGTTATGAACAACTATATGCCAACAAACTGGAAAACCTGGATGAAATGGAAAAATTCCTAGAAACATACAATGTTCCAGAACTAAATAAGAATAAATCAGGAAGAATCAGAGCATCTGAATACACAAGTTACACTTAGTGAAATTAAACCAGTATATCAAAAAACTCCAACAAAAAAAGCTCTAGACCAGATGGCTTCACAGCTGAATTTTACCAAATATTCTGGGAAGAAATACCTCTCCTGCCCAAACTATTTCACAAAATTCAAGAAGAGGGAAGAGTCCCAAGCTCATTTTATGAGGCCAGCATTATCCTAATTCCAAAACCAGATAAAGACACTACAAGAAAGAAAATTACAGGCCAATATTCCTGATGAACATAGAGGCTTAAATCCTCAATAAAATATTAGTGAATCAAATACAGCAATACATCAAAAAAAGTCACACACCATGATTGAGTAAGATTAATTCTAGGAATGCAAGGTTGGTACATTTGCAAATCAATAAATGTAATTCACCACATAAAAAATAAAGGTTAAAAACCATAGGATCATATCAACAGAGTAAGAAAATCATATGATAAAATCAAGAACAATTTATGATAAATTCCAGCACAATTTATGATAAAAAATCTGCAAAGTGGAAATAGAAGGAACACACCTAAACTTGATAAAAGGCATACATGACAAATCCATTGCCAGTATCATACTCAACATGCAAAAACTGCAAGTGTTCCCCTGAAGATTGGGAACAACACAGGGATGTCAACTTTCGCCTCTCTTATTCAACATAGTACTGGATGTTCTAGCCATAGCAATCAGAGAAGAACAGGAATAAAAAGCATCCAATTTGAAAAGGAAGAAATAAAACTGTCTTTATTTGTAGATGACATGATACTGTGCATACAGAACTTTAAAGATTCTACCAATAAACCACTAGAACTCATAAATGAATTCAGCAAAGCAGAAGGATACAAAGTTAATATACAAAAATTTGTGGCACTTTTATACACCAACAATGAATCTCAGAAAGAGAAACTAAGAAAAAAATACCATTAACATTGCAACAAAAAAAAAATACGCTATCTTGGCATAAATTTAACCAAGAACATAGAAGACCTATACTCAGAAAATGATAGGATTTTAAAGAAAGAAACAGAAGACACAAACAAGTACAAGTATACACCATGATCATTAATTGGAAGGATTAACATCATTAAAATATCCATACTGCCCAAAGCAATCTATAGATGCAGCACAATTCCTATCAATATTCCAATGATGTAATTCACAGAACTAGAACAAATATTTCAAAAATTTATATGGAACCACAAAAGGTCCCACATAGCAACAGCAATCCTGAGAAAGAATAAAAATGTTAGAGTAGTTGCCTAATGTCAAACTACACTACAAGGCCGTAGTAATCAAAACAACATGGTACTGGCAGAAAAACAGACACAGAGATCAATGTAACAGAATAGAGTCCAGAAATAAAACCACACCTTTATACTTAATTAATATCTAACAGAGGAAATAAGCACATACAATGGGCTAAAGATAGCTTATTCAATAACTAATGTTGGGAAAACTGTACAGATACATGCAGAAAAATGAAACTAGACCACCTTCTTACACCAAACACAACAATTCAAAACGAGTTAAAGACAAACATTACATTCAAAACCATAAAAATTCTAGAAGAAAACATAGGCAGTAAAATCTTGGATATGGCTGGTAGCAATATTTTATCTGATATATTTCCCCACACAAGGGAAACAAAAGAAAAAATAAACAAATGGGACAACTTCAAACTAAAATGTTTTTCACAGCAAAGGAAATCATGAACAAAATAAAAATACAATCCATGAAATGGGAGAACATATCTGCCAATATATATGATAAGGGGTTAATATCCAAAATTTAAAAGAACTTATAAAACACGACACCAAAAAATGAACAATGGATTTAAAAAATGGGCAAAGGACATGAAAGACACTTCTCCAATGAGGACATAGAGATGGCCAATAGGCATATGTCCAATGTTATCAAACCCTGCCCTGGAAATTAAACGCAACTAAAATGTTTTCTTTTGAAGCTGGATGAAGAATTGAACCATGCCTTGAGGCATGCTTATAACTGCTTGTTAAAAACAAACATTAATTATTTTAATTCTTCATTCTACTCAGCCATTCATTGAGAATGCTATCTTCATTTCCTGTAACATGCAAATACAAATTATTTTCCGAACTTTTTAATACCTTAAGTCAAAGATTACATTATTAATTATGAAAAAGTAATAGAGGTTAATAAAGCAATTACAATAATAGAATAATAAATAAATAAGCAATTACAATAATAAAATAAAGGTTAACAAAGCAATTATAGATCAGGTATAATTTAAAATACTGTATGCTGTTTAAAGTTTGTGAACTGTGTCAAAGTATGAGTATTGACTTCCTGACCGTATCTTCTAAATCTATTACTGCAGAAACTCCCCTAACCAACTACCATTTAATTAATTTGTCTTATTAACTAAAACTTTCCATTTACTATGTAAAACCTAAACACAGATAGATGTTCACAGCAAACTAAACATTCTCCAATCCTAAATTACCCTTTTGTGTACCTGAATTCTTCCTCCAGCTGTTGCATTGTATGCCTATTAAGAGCTTATCATATCCAAAATTCAAAAAAAGAGTTTTTCATCTCTAGTTCCAAACCATTTTATATCTATTATAATTGTATTATGATTATATAACTTAAGGAAATAGTAAATATAGTCATGAAATATGAGTACAAAAACAAGGAGGGAAACCTAGAAGGATCCTGCTCTGAGATTGATTATGCTCTATTTGTAGAGAAATAGTAACTGGATATTATATTATGAGTTATGGGGTTGATTTATTTAAAAAGATGGCACTGACTTATAGCCACTGAATTCATTCCCATAGAAAATGTTTATGAAAATATAGGCAAATACATTTACCCTCTTGTATTTTAAGTTTAAGCCAAGGGTTTTATTGTGTGTTCATCAGGCAGATATCTAGGTTCTGCTGAAGTAATAATCTCCAGTCTCAGTCATTTCAAACGATAACAGTTTATCACACACACTCCATACCCATTACAACATGCCTAGAAGAAAGAGACTTTAAATATTTATGCATATCTCTACTGAACACCTGTGTTGAGTTTAGCCATTTGCAAAATTACAAGGAAGACAGTCTACAGAGCTTGTGACAATATGTGCTCAAGTTATTCCTTGACTCTCACTCCTTTGTTAACGAATGTGTCATACAGTATATTGCATGGACATTTATTACAAAACAATAACTACCTTAAAAATTCTAAGTACTCTATAGGACTATATGGAACTTTGTGTGATAAAAAAATTAACTTGTAACATGTTTTGGAATTCAGTGTTGAAATGGCTGGGACTGACATTCACTTTCCAGAGGTCCTCATCCCCACTGGTCACAGATTATTAAAAGTGACCATCAAGAGAACTTTCAGTGGAATACTCAAGCAAGCTCTGCTCCAGCTATTTAAACAAATGTAAACAAGTAAATAAATGCAAATCATTCTATCTCTCCTCAGAGATTATATAAAGAATGGAATGTTTCAGTTGCATGCATTTTCAGCATTAAATTCACCCTTTAAAGGCATAATGCTATAAATAAATCCACTGTAGTAATAACTACATTATAACTTTTTACATTTATTCTATCAAGAGAGGTAGAGTAGGTGGGAACCCACAACTTACTTGTGCATTTGACAATTTCTGTAATATTGTCAGAGATGTTTTTATTACTCTTTTTATCAAAGCATAGAAAAATGAAAAAGTTTTCTCCTGAAGATGATGTACACTTGAGGGCCCACCATGTGTCATGCATATATCATATAATATATTGTAAATATTTGTTATATAACAAGCACTGCACTTATAGTAATCTTACTTAATCTTTGTAAGAAGTCTGAGGGGCAGGTAATACGCACATTTATTGATAGGAACCAGAAGCTCAGAAAGCTTAGGTAACCAAGTCAAGGTCATGCAACCAGGAGTAGTAGAGCAATGCTTTCTGACTGGATGCATTCTGACATGCTTTCCACTCTATCATGGAAGAAGACAGAATCCCTGGCAAAATGTATCTGGTGAAGATCAATTACACATATGTTCTATGAAAGTCATTCACTAGAATATTGGCCAATGCCAGAGGTGAGGCAGACTCTGGGAACAATCAAAAGAGTTTAACCCTTCCACATACAGCTAAGTTAGAAACAAACAAGCAAGCAAAGGAGTAAAGACCCTCAAGTACAAAGGATCATTTAGAATCTAACAGCAATAAGAATGGGTCACTGTGACTCCACATCATGCTGTATGATATCGTGTTTACAAAAAGAAATTGCCTAAATTTGAAGTTAAAGAGGAGTATTGCCCTTACTAGGTGCACTTAGATATGATCCAAGATGGTATCTTTTTCCTTGCAAAAGAGAAGCTTAACAACCTCTGCAGTATTCTGTTTATCCTCAATATGTTGGGGAAAGAAGGAATTTAACTAATAGTGAAGATCTATAAATGATCTTCCCCAAATGACAAGCAGGAAAGCTAGCTTACAGTATTTTTCTGCTGCCATAGAATGACCAAGAACAACAAATATCAAGTAGTAGAAAAAACTCCAAAAGAGAGATATTGTGCAACATAGTTACTGCTAAGACCATAAGAAAACAACCATAATCGATGCAAACAGATAATTAAAACATTATTTAAAATTATCCTTAATGATGACAAACACAGCCATAGTTTAATAATATGTAAATGTGTTGGCACTGATAGTCCTTTTTCCAATGTTTTATTGAGGGATTATAATGTGATGTTTGGGGGGAAATTAATAAACAGGGGACTTCTGGTCAAGATGAAGGTGTAGGTAGATGCACTGTGCCTCCTTGCACAATCAAAATTAGAAAAACAACAAATTTAAAAACAAAAAACAAACAGAACTGACAGAAAATCAAACTTCATGGAAGTCCAAAAATCAAGGAGTTAAAGAAACATCCATTGAGACTGGTAGAAGGGGCAGAGACATGCAGTTGGGGTGGAGAGGACTCATGGAAAGATGGCAGCTGGAGGAGCAGTGGTCCCATATTTTCATGCAGGTAAACCAGAAGGAACCACTGGGGAGGAAAACAGACCTAGCAACCCAGGGTTCCAGCACAGGAAATAAGCCTCAAAGCCTCTGACTGAAAACACCTGTGGGGGTTGAGGGGGCAGTGGGAGAAACTCCCAGCCTCCAAGGAGAGTTCATTGGAGAGAGCCAAAAGGTCCTAGAATGTACACAAACCCACCCACCAGGGAATCAGCACCAGAAGGGCCCAATTTGCTTGTGGGTATCTGGGGAAGTGACTGAAAACAGGCAGAGAGCAGAGCAAGCACCATTGTTCCCTCTCAGACACCTCCCCTACATACAGCACCACAAGCTAGCAACCTGGATTTCCCTGACCTGGCAAATAACTAAGGCTCTGCCCCTTACTACATAACAGGTGAGCTGAGATAAAAAAAATATGACCCAAATAAAAGAACAGATCAAAGTTCCAGAAAAAAATACAACTAAGCAATAAAGAGATAGCCAACCTATCAGATGCACAGTCCAAAACACTGGTAATCAGGATGCTCACAAAAATGGTTGCATATGATCATAAATTAGAGGAAAAAATGAAGGCTATGCTAAGTGAAATAAAGGAAAATGTACAAGGAACCACCAGTGATGGGAAGGAAATCGGGACTCAAATCAACAGTTTGGAACAGAAAGAAGAAAGAAACATTCAACCAGAACAGAATAAAGAAACAAGAATTTTAAAAAATGAGGAGAGGCTTAGGAACCTCTGGGACTTCTTTTAACATTCCAACATCTGCTGCATATGTGTGCCAGAAGGAGAAGAGGAAGAGCAAGAAATTGAAAACTTATTTGAACAAATAGTAAAGGAGAACTTCCCCAATCTGGTGAAGGAAATAGACTCCCAGGAAGTCCAGAAGGCCAAGAGAGTCCCAAAGAAATTGGACCCAAGGAGGGACACATCAAGGCACATCATAATTACATTATTCAATATGAAAGCTAAGGAGATAATCTTTAAAACAGCAAGAGAAAAGGAAACAGTTACCTACAAAGGAGTTCCCAAAAGACTATTAGCTGATTCCTCAAAAGAAACCTTAGAGGCAAGAAGGGGCTGGAAAGAAGTATTCCAAGTCATGAAAGGCAGGGACCTACATCCAAGACTGCTCTCTCCAGCAAAGCTTTAATTTAATGGAAGGGCAGATAAAGTGCTTCTCAAATGAGGACAAGTTAAAGGAGTACATCATCACCAAGCCCTTATTATATGAAATGTTAAAGGGACTTATCTAAGAAAAAGAAGATAAAAAAATTTAATAGTAAAATGACAACAAACTCACAGTTATTAACAATCACACTAAAAACAAAAACAAACTAAGCAAACAACTAAAGCAGGAACACAAACACAGAAGTAGAGATCACATGGAGAGTTGTCAACAGGGGAGTGGGAGGGGGAGAGAGGGGGAAAAGGGACAGAGAATAAGTAGCATAGAATGTAGGCAGAAAATAGAAAGGGGGAGGGTAAGAATAGTATAGAAAATGTAGAAGCCAAAGAATTTATATGTATGACCCACGGACATGAACTAAAGAGGGGGAATGCAGGTGGGAGGGGTATGCAGGGTGGATGGCAGTGAAGGGGGAAAATAGGACAACTGTAATAGCATAATCAATAAAACATATTTAAAAATTTTTTAAAGTACAGGGGGGAGAATTCTAAAAGTTATTCTTTCACCTGGTATCACTAGACCCAAATTTATGGAAATTGGAGGGAAGATTTTACATCTACCATTGCAAAGGATGAGGATTTAGGGCAGGATCCAAAAAGATCCAAAAACTAGCACATGGACAAGAATTCAAAAAACTGAACATTCATATTATATATAATATCTGATATATATAAAATCTGCAAGCATACCTGACTCACAGCAATAAAAAAATAATCTGAGGTTTATAGTCTTTTACTCTTGAAATTCTGATCTCATGAACATCAAGAATCATTGGAACTGGGTAACATGCATATGGGGACCCATTTTACTTTTCTATAAATTTTCTGTTACTTCAAAATTTTCCATAATACCAAAATGTCGTTTAAGAAGAGTAATGATACTTTTCTATAAAACTAGGTGTTTTATTTTTGTAGCATTTAATCTTTACACCATTTAAGGAAGAAAGGAAGGTATCATTTGTAAAGTCAGATTCCTATTTGGACCTTTTAAAAACAAAAGAAGTTGTAACTACCTAGTTATTCAAATTACATTTTGATCATAGCTATGAACTTTCTGAAGTAATTTTACTTCTCTTCCATACAATATATTAGGGACCTCAACCCTTTTGTTTTATTAAAATGCAAAATAACTATAGCATCCTGCTCTTTTGGAAATTTTAATTACATTGAAAATCAGCTACTGAATATTGCCCCTGAGTTAAGGTGATTCAGTGAGCTATAAATGTATACAGATTATCACAAAAGAAAACAGACATGGTAATAATGTAAGCTGCAATTTGCTCATCACTTTCACATTTACAAATCACTTTCATGAATGTAATCTTACTTTTTCCATCCAATGTTCTATATACACCCCACTCCTGTCCTTTCTACCTCCAAAAAAAACATAATTTCACCAGTTTATTACTGGAATCAGGAAAAACTATTTAAATGTTTTTTATTAGTAAAGCATATATGCCAGCTTATACTTTTTGTTCCTATCCTATATAATTTATATCAAAAGTGTATGTATGACCTAGATTCCCTGACCCACAAACATTCCTTTCTCACTTTCAAACAATCAATACCAAATTCACAGTCCAAAAGACTGATGTTTGGGTCCCATTTAACAGTGAGACAGTTAACTTCTCCCAGATGGGACTCCCACAGTGCTTGACCACAGGAAGCAGGTGACATTCACACATTTGTAGACTCCTGTCTGGCTTCTCTCCTTGAAAGACATTTGGAGGAGCTACAGTGAGTCAAACTGTAATGAGCAAAGATGTGTCTGCAGAATGTCAATTCCATTATCACACTCTCTCCTCACATTCATAGGAAGACCCTTCAAGTTTACTAACACCCTTTCTTGGCCTGTGAGTTGTAATAAATTATCAGGCATTTTAATATTGCAAAAAAATAAAACAAGTGGAAAACCTCAAATATTTCACTGAATGACTAAATGACTTAATCTGCTAAGTGATTCTTTAACAGATTAAATTTGAGAGACAGCTCACTGTAATTATTGACTAACTTAATTTCAAGATGATTAAGAATGAAATAGATTTGCAAATATTGGAGTCTTTTCCTTGCAATTAGAAATTATATTTAATGGTACCATAGAAAATGTCCCCTCCATGAGCCAAATGACCATATGACATGCATTAGGTGAAATTCCAGAGTTTTAACAACTGATTTTCCCTGCAAATTTTGCAAGTGAGTGCAATACCAAAAATAATCAGCACTTTAAGGTAAGGATAATATTTAACAAACAAGATTATGAAAGAATAAAAATGAACCCAGTTCACTTTGAGAAAAGACCCCAAGTAACAAGTTAATATGATTGCTAAGGAAACATCATTTACTTCCAAAAGAGGATTAACAATAAGAGGGAACTAGACTCAAATAACAGACTGCTTTCATGTTTTCATTGTTCAGGTAGGATAACAAATAGATGTGGGCTTTCCAATTGAATACACAATATCCAAACAATGCCACATATAATTATATGATACATATAACAGATGTGGCTTACCACAAGAAAGACAAAAAAGCACCAAACACGTTCCCCAAAATGTGCTGGCTTAAATGCATACAAAATGTATGTTAAAATGATCCAGAAAATAAGGCACATACACAATATTTATGAAATGAAGACAAGTCTAAGTTAACAAAAGTTTGTCTAATGAAGTTCTACCAGCTTGAAGTAATGGATTTTAATTTTCTAATTTTTTCCACTTATATTTTGGGATATTTGAAATTCTCACTTAGGACTGTCACTTAAGGGTATAATTTAAATGTAAAGTGAAAGGCTAATGTTTTCATTGCATTTTGGCTCCTTTAACACAAAAAGCAATAAAAATTCTGACTTGTAGGATCAACACTAGCCATAAAACATCTTAGTCTTGGGCAGAGAGGGTACAGGATAGGTTTCAGGGGGCTAGAATGTGCTGGAAACCTCTTCCATTTGGAAGAATGGATGAATGCCCACCATCAACCTGTCTTGGGAGCAGATGGTTATGGAATGGGTTTTTAACATCTCTCTGAGGTTGTTTCAGGTCAGCATCCTCTGCCTGGTGGCCCATGAGAGAATAAGAGAGACATGGGTTCTCCTGACCTTGGGCTCCAACAGAGGTTTGAATAATATTTTACAGAGATATCCAGTAAGCATACAAAAAGAGTACAAAATAGGACCAGAAATCATAACCTTATGTGTAACTCTCCATTCAGGCCATTAGAGAAACCACCACTTGGGAATTCTCTGGCTCCCTAATCTTTTCTCCCCAGCAGCCCATTCCCTTTCCACAGTGACCTGTTATTCTCTCGTCCCTCAGAAAGGCTGCCTTTCCCCAGATACCCCTCCAATTCCAGGAAAATTGTACCTCCCAAATGAGAAAGAAATCTGTTCGTGTCTTTACCTCTTTTTGCATATTGCACACTCTGCCATCTTATGGAAGTTCTCTTTTACCAAGGCTCCTCCTGGTTCTGAGGGGAAGCCTGTGAGTAAGAGAAGCTCGTGGAAGCTCTTTACCTGTGATGGCTTCAGCCGTGCTCCTCCAGAATCACCTAAGAAAAGGCAGTATAGTATCATAAGAGGAAAGTACATTCCTCCCATTCTTAGGGTTTCCTCCCACTCTGAGAAATAAGACTCTGGCATCATTGTACTTAATGTACTGTTGCTTCCTTCCTGCCCTGCTTTCATTGCAAAGCACTCCTTTCTCACACAAAGGAAAAAGGGCTCTGCCTGAGCTATCAGACCATAGATCAGACCAACAGGGCATTGAGACAGAGCACACAACCCAGGGTTCCAGCACAGGGAAATAAAGCCTCAAACCTCTGATTGAAAATGCCTGGGGGGGTTGAGGCAGCAGCAGGAGAAACTTCCAGCCTCACAGGAGAGTTCATTGGAGAGACCAACAGGGTCCTAAAATGCACACAAATTCACCCATCTGAGAATCAGTTTGAAGGGCCCAATTTGATTGTGGGTAGCTGGGGAAGTGACTCAAATCAGGCAGAGAGCAGAGCAAGTGGCATTATTCCCTCTCAGACCCCTCCCCCACATACACCATCATAAGGCAGCAACCTGGGTTGCCCTGCCCTGGTGAATACATAAGGCTTCACCCATTACTACATAACATGCACGCTGAGACAAAAAAAAAAAAGTCCCAAATGAAAGAACAGATCAAAGCTCCAGAAACAGTACAACTAAGTGATAAAGAGATAGCTAACCTATCAGATGCACAGTCCAAAACACTGGTAATCAGGATGCAAACAGAAATGGTTGAGTATGATTGCAAAATAGAGGAACAAGTAAGGCTATGAAAAGTGAAATAAACAAAAATGCACAAGGAACCAACAGAGATAGGAAGGAAACCAGGACTCAAATCAATGGTTTGGAGCAGAAGAAAGAAACATTCAACCAGAACAAAATAAAGAAACACAAATTCAGAAAAATTAGGAGAGGCTTAGGAACCTCCAGGACAACTTTAAATGTTCCAACATCTGAATCATAGGGGTGCCAGAAGGAGAAGAGGCAGAGCAAGAAATCGAAAACTCATTTGAACAAATAGTGAAGGAGAACTTCCCCAATCTGGTGAAGGAAATAGACTTCCAGGACATCCAGCAAGCTCAGAGAGTCCCAAAGAAGTTGGATCTAAGGAGGAATACACCAAGGCACATCATAATTACATTATCCAAGATGAAAGCTAAGGAGAGAATCTTCAAAGCAACAAGATAAAAGGAGACAGTAACTACAAAGGAGTTCCCAGAAGACTATCAGCTGATTCCTCAAAAGAAACCTTAGAGACGAGAAGGGGCTGGAAAGAAGTATTCCAAGTCATGAAAGGCAAGGACCTACACCCAAGATTACTCTGTCCAGCAAAGCTATGATTTAGGATGGAAAGGCAGTAAAAGTGCTTCTCAGATAAGGTCAAGTTAAATGAGTTCATCATCACCAACCCTTATTATATGAAATGTTAAAGGGAATTATCTAAGAAAAAAAGAAGATAAAAAATGTGAACAGGAAAATGACAGCAGACTCACAACTGCCATCAACTGAACTTAAAACAAAAACCAAAACAGAAATGAACTAAGCAAACAAGTAGAATAGGAACAGAATGAAGATCACATGGAGGGTTATCAGTGGGGAAAAGGAGTGGAGAATGGGGGAATAAGTGGCATAAATGATATGTAGAAAATAGACAGGAGGAGGTGAAGAATTGTTTAGGAAATGTGGAAGCCAAAGAACTTATATGTATGACCGATGGACATGAACTAAAGGGAGAGGAATGTGAGTGGGAGGGGTGCTCAGGGCACAGGGGAATAAATGGGGGGAAATGGGACAACTATAATAGCATGATTTATAAAATATATTAAAAATTTTAAAAACAAAAAAGAAAAGATGAAATACTGCCATTTGCAACAACATGGGTGAATCTAAGAATACCATGCTAAGCAAAATAAGTCAGACAAAAAAAGTCAAAAAATATTATTTCACTGATATGTGGGATATAAAACAGAAAGCAAAAAAAGAATAAGCAAGACAAACAAACAAACAAACAAACCACTCATAAATATAGACAACAGTGTGGTGGTTACCAGACAAAAGGGGGGTAGGGAAAGTAGTAGAGGGTAAGAAGGGACAAGTATATAGTTATGGAAGGAGACTTGACTTGGGGTAGTGAACACATAATGCAATATATAGATGATATATTATAGAATTATACACTTAAAACCTATATAATTTTATTGACCAACGTCACCCCAAAATTTAATAAAATTTAAAAAACAATATTTTCAACTACATAAACTTACAAATCTAAAAGAACCTAGCTGTAGTCTAGTCAGCCATTCCACCCCCAAATATTTATTCATTCATTCAACAAACATTTAATGGACACTAATTACACATCATGGGTGGGTAGCAGGAACGCAAAGCAGATAGACATGACAGAGCAGCCTATCGCAGGTCAATGGGGCATTTCCTTCTCTCTCACCATCCAAGCTCTGGTTCTTGCTTTGTCTGTTTTATTGCTCCCTAAAGTGAGGAACTCATTACAGGAGCTTGAGTTAGCATAGTGCAGATAAGTGCTGAATTGGCTTCTTCACACAGACCAAAGCTGTGTCCAGTCATATGGAGTAACACAGCTCTGCTCCTTCCCACAACCTCCTCAGAGCTCGCCATCAACCACTCTAAATTGTTCTAAGTGATGCTCTGGTTTTAGTTTCTAGACAAGCATCAACATAAGACACAAGCAATTCAATGTTGATTTCACCTGTGAACATAAGTGGTGCAGAAGGCTGTCCACTGGCCTTCCCCATGACAGCATGGCCACACCACACAAAGTGCCCCATGAAATTCACAGGGACAGTGGCTGCCAGTTTGATGGTGAACACACATGGCAGACTTAAGGGAGAACAGGGGCTTCTCACAGAGGACTTTCTCCCACAACAAAAATGACAGCACTTAGGAGCATTCAAGAACCACAGTATTTCTCTGTCATCACAATAATTACTTCCATGAGCTGCTCTCTGGTGACCTCTGACAAACAGTGGCTAAGAGCAAGGGCTTCATGTGACAGCATCCACCTCAACAAAGGACAACAGCTTTTACAAGGCAAATATTCTCAGCTCCCCAGAGAATTAGGCATTGCTCCCTAGTGCCCCAACGTCCACACCAAAACATCTGCAATAGGCATGTATTAGAGTTGACACAATCATACAAAAAAAATACTCTCCCTGCAGGGAAATGCCTGGTAAGCCAACAGGTATGTTTTCCACAAGAAAGGCTGTGCCTACACTTTCCATTTTCTCCACTTTCTCCACCAAAATTCTGAAATCTTTTTCATCTTGCCTACATTTTTTTCATCTCTTTCCTTTCTATACATGTTTGCTACTTGTTTACAAACTACTTTGCATCTTTACTTTCAAATCTACTGTTAGACTTGAAATCAAATCAAATCATAATGGCTACTTTCAAACAGGAGGTCAGGCCCCAAGTCCACATCTTCTGCTTCACCTGTAAAACACTCATCTGCATAACACTCATCTGTATAAAACATTCATTCTCTGAGGGCTTACCTTCTGTTAGAATCTGCCACATGGGAGGTGTGAACATCAGCAAAACCAAGCCAACCTTCTAGGAGCTCATTGTCACTGAAACCCATTAATATGATACAACAGGATCAAGTGCAGTCTATGTGAATATATAGTAGCTTAGCAAAAGTAGGTTAGTAGTAAGTAGATAAGTAAAAATTTGTTCAAGTCGGTACTTTCTTACAGAGTAGACACTAACTAGCACATGTCCTTAGCTAGTTCAAACTGAGTTGTGCAAAGTATGAAGTATACCATGGACTCCACACACTTGGTAAGAAAAAAAGGATAAAAATATATCAGTAAAAATTGTTATATTAGAAAGAAAAATATAGATATAGAAAGAATTATTATATTGGCCACAAATTGAAATCAATGTTTTTGATACTTGAGTTAAAAAACTGTTAAAAATAGTACCAGAGACATGGAAATAAAGAACAAACTGACAGTGACTAGAGGGGAGAGGGGAAGGAGATAACAGGGAAAGTAGGGGAAGGGTCAAGTCAAGGAACATGTATAAAGGACCCATGAACAAGGACAACAGTGTGGGGGAGGTGGAAATTGTAGGGTGGGTAGTGCAGGGAAGAGTGTTAGGTCGGAGTCACTCGAGAACCCTGATGGATGCAGCAAGCTAAGAAGAGCAGGGTTTATTAGTGTGAATAAGAGGGGAAGTGGAGCCAACCAAGGAAGACTGGGACTCGTGGGGGAGGTTGGAGCCAACCAAGGGAGGTTGGGACTTGTTAGGTTGTTCTTAGATCAGGGTTTTTTAACACAAAAATCTGCAGTTGGGGTATTAGAGTCTGATTGGCTAGAGCTGGTTGCTGGGTGAAAGCTGCATCCTGTTATGATGGATAAACCAACCCCAGACCCTAATCTTCCTGGGTAGGCTCTGCAGGAAGCTTGCCATGGTGCCATTTTCTTGCCTGGTGATTTTCATTCCTCCTAGGCTTGCCTAGATCTAACAGAGAGTAATGGGGGGAAAAATAGGGACAATTGTAAGTGAACAACAATAAAATTTTTTAGTTATTAAAATTAAATTTACATGTTTCCTTTTTTGTTTTTTAATGTGGCTATTAAATTTTTTATTCCATATATGTTTTACATTTATGATTTTAATTATACAGTGATTATCTAATATCCTACCAGGTATTAGACACCAAGTATAAAAAGAAATAAATGAAAACCCCCAAACCACCTGAGGGCTCTGGTCACCCCCACAGTCTCCAAAGCTGTCTCACCTTTCTGTTTCCATCACTGCTGTTCTCGAGAAAGCTCCTGTTACCTCCAACAGGAATGAGACACCAGATCCCAAAGAAACTCTTCATCTGTCCACACAATTTATGCCTTCCCCTGCTTCCTGAGTTTTCCTTAAACAACAAACAGATGACCATGTCCCCTGTGTAAGAACATTCAATTAGCCACACAATAATAATGTACAAATTCCTTACATCCAACACTAACTTGAATATAAAGGTCCAGTGTCCTTCTTCAGCTGCCTAAATCCAACCACTGCAGACTATTCACCATCTTCCAGAAAATTCTCTCCTATGTTTGTGCTTTTATCACTATTTTCTTTGCTTGGATGGCCCTCCCCACAAAATTCATCTGTGATCTACTTCCTCAGAATATGATATATTATTCCAGTTCTACCACCTCCTCCATGATTTGCAGGTCAGAAGCAGGTCCCTCTAGTTCTTTGTTGTCAAATGCTCTTTGATGGTATCTACCACAGCATGCCTTGTGATATAGCTGATTGTGTATAATGTCTGTTCCTTCCCATAAACTATGAGTACCCTGAAAGTAGGACTCATTTATATAGCCCTCAGGACAAAATCAGCCAGCATTTGAAAGTAGAAGGAAATTTGAAGTTGGAAGAGGGAGGGTGTATTCTATGACACCCACAGTTTGGCCCACAGCTCAGAGCAATATGAAATGAGCCACTAGGTCCAGGAAGCCTCCCAAAGACCAAGACTCCCAGCCAGCTCCAGAACAAGGCCAGCACCTCGGACCCAAACACCACGTCGGCCCCAGTGGTCCCCACACCTGGCAGATCCCTGCGGACTCAGGATCCAGTCTGACCACGCAGACCATTTTGATTTCCGGCAAAAGTTCCGCCTAACAATTTATGCTTATGTTGAATTTCTTTGCCAAATATTTCTCTCAAAAACATTATGGGGAGGCATTGCTATGTCCTAGACACTGAATTCAAATATTTTGAGGCTTCCCTCATCATAAGATGGCATGTAATCTCACTTCAATTATAACACAATCACAGGTCTTATTTAAACAAATCTATGTTGAATTGTTCAAAAGGACAATTGTTAGGTGGAACTTTTAGATAAAATTCAAGAAAGGAAACTCTAGCAAAGTGGGCAGAGCCCCAGGGATCAGCCCATTTTTCTAAACTACTTGGGTTTTATTTCAGGGATTCCACTCCTAAGTAAAATTCAAACAATTTCCTAGAATATGACTATTAAATTGGAATTTCTCCTCCTTGGAAAGGAGCAATGAAAAGACTAGAATGAATAATTTGCTAGATTTCTTCACTTAACCTATAGAATTTGGGAGAGCCAGGTCTTAGAATGAAGGATTGAAAGGACTGAAAGCTCAGCGTTTCTGGAAACTACAAACAAACATGCCAAAACAGTGGTTTTGCATATGGGTGGTCTTAATAATACATCTAGGAGAAATCTATGTGAAGAGGCTTTGTTAAAATGGACAAGGGGTAGGATCCAGGATGGAAGGTGGGAAAGGCTAGAGTAGGGGGAGTGGTGAGGGAAAATGGAGACAAGTGTTCTTGAACAGCAATAAAAAAATTAAAATATTTTTTTAAAAATCTGAGCAATTATTAGCTTTACTTTTCAAATGGCTGTTCAAAGATGTGTGGCATAAACCCATTTAGATTTGATAGCAGAGGCTTTTGTATCAGCGATCATGTCAACCAAGGTTATGAAGGCTCATCAGGTTGTGAAAAGTGAACGTGGAGAAGAGATGCTGGTGCCATTCCAGGATATGGCTGTGAAAGTAGAACAGAACACAGGGCTGTCCAACTGACTACCTGCCTAAGGATGAGAGCACCACAAAGGAGCAGGACAAAGCAGTATTCCAGGTCTGCTCCCATCCAGAGAGAGGAGCTAGCAGGCTGACAACTGATGCAAACCTTTATTCAGATCATTTTACTGATGACTTCACATTTCAGTGCAAGGACTGTGTGAATAAACAGAGGGCCAGTTTTCCATTGTTGTGGTGAACTATAAGGTGCAATTTGCAATAAGTTATCATAAAAAGTTTATAGATTATATGATTGAATATGTTGTATTTAATATTTTGTTGGACATTTTGCCCCCACTAAATGGTCAAAAAGACAGAGGATACAAGTGGAGTTGCTTTGTTTATGAAGGTATTTTGGTTTTGTTTTCCTTTGTTTAAATGCCTCACTTTTTCAAAAAACATGGGTCCACAGTTAACCCAAACATATATATGAGCAGCTTCCCATTTTATTTTACATTACTCACATGATAAGGAACATTCATTTTCTCCTCAAGCCTCAGGGCCTATCTGAAGAGAAGTTTTTTTATTGCTGTTTTTTAGCTCAGGTTGTGCATGAATTACTGAACATTTTTCTCTGCTTTTCTTCGCGAAAGGTACTTGTTTTGGTACTCTTTGTTGAGAGTTGAAAACATTTCTCATTATTGCCTGTTTTGTGCCTTGTTTTTTATTTTGCCAACCACGTTTATGGAAGGATCATTACTAATGACATTTTATCAATTAAAATATAATCATTTGAACTTAGCAGTTCTCTAAAAAATATAATTCTACAAAAAAAGATCCTACAGAATTTTTCATTTCAGATTGTACTTTAAAAAGAAAAGAATTACTTGAGAAAAATTAAATCTGCATTACAGATTGAACTGTCTTTGTTGATTCTTCATTCATCAGTTGTAACCAGTTTATATTCACCACTAAATATAAGTTTCCCTGTGGTCTGGTTCCTTCTCATCACTCTTGTTCTGAATCATTGTTTTGATTGTTTTCCAGTCTTATGCTGATTTATGTTCCAAGCTGACCCATGCTAGTCCATTTGCTTGAATCAGAGCTGTTGTGCTTACTGCTATATATGAATGATATAGGTATATGGAAATATAAAGAAAAAGAACAAATTTAAATATCTCATTTTTCAGCAAAATGACTAAGGACATGGGTCCCAACCAATTTTCTATTTAAACTTACCATTTTTTAAAAACATGCTTTCTAGATCTTTGGGCTCAAAAAGTATGGTTGTTGTTATATGTAAAGGTTTTGCAACAAAAAAAATTAAGATCACATATGTGTAAATATTTAAAACTGAAGTTGTTGGTGTCAGAGATGTCTGTGTTTGCCATAAATTATAGACTCAAATTCTTTCAGACTCTTTTGTTCTGAAAAGGATGTCACACTTTGGGTTATTGTGCACTCACTCTCAGGCTGGCTAGCAGAGATTTTGCCCACACCCAAACCTCAGCTGCTTTGTTCAGTTGACACTTGACTGTGACCTGAAGCCACTCCACTGCAGAAGAAGCTGGGCTGCCCTGTTCTGGCTGCTCCTGAAACTGCTTCTCTGCTCAAATACCAGCTATGTTTCAAGAGCTCTTTGCTCCGAACTGTCTGCTTAATAATAAAGAGGTCTGATAGAGCAGTCTTGGTCATGCTTTTATTTTAAATCTGCCTGATGTCCTTGATATAATGAGCATTTTAGTAACTGTCACGAGCATTATGTTTGTGATAAAGTCTTTCCTATAAGTCAGCCAGGCAACTGCTTGGCTAGCTGCCTGCTGAGCAGCCTGACACCAAGGAATACACAAGAGCCACACACAGTAACTGTGTTATTCACTCAGCTTTTATGAATGCAGGTTCACTCAAAGTAAACCATCAACATACATTAATATCCTACTCACACTCTAATGACCTAAGAGAAATGTAACTCACACACACAGCAATTAACAACAGTGGATAAAGAACTTAAGTCCCAGAGTCTCAGTCTGCAGGTCTGGAAGACAGCATGGTGTGCAAGGGAGTTGTCAGCATCCTGCTAGGAAGGATCTCTGGAGCCAGGTGGGCAGCAGGGCAGGCAAAGTCCTAAGACCAGCAAGGCAGAGCCTCCAGCACTCAATGCCAAGGGAGATCAGCGTGGCATGGAGCAGCATTCTGGTTTGTGGAGCTTCACTGTCTCAGCAGTGGAAGGAACCTGCTTCAGTAATACCTTGAAAGTGGTATACTCCACCCTCTGGGTCTTTCCAGTAAATGTCTTGGCACCCCAGATGCCAAGTGGGGAATTTGCCCAGTAGCCTATGGGTGGTACATGGCTCTTCTGCTTGACACCCCTGTTGGCAGCTGTGAAATTTCCCCAGGACCCTATCTATGGGTGGTCCTGCTCTGCAGACATGGCTATTTCAATCACATGTGCAGATATCTTAGATGTGTCTCCTTGTTGGATGTGTCTGCTCTGACTTATGTAGTTTCCTCTAAAACCAAAGTGTCATAGCTGACTGGTATCCATCTTGGTTGACATGAGTGATTCCATTTTGTTTTATATACTTTATGCTGTCTTCACTAGACCAATGCCATTTTATTGGTCCTGCTCCCCATAGTAACAATACGTCATTGGTGATAGGATCATGAACTATGTTAGATTTGTAGTGTTATTCACTGATCACCCAGTCTAACACCCTCAATTTACAAAAGAAGAAATTAAGGCTCAGAGAACTAAAGGGAAATATCTTTAGTTTTCTATAAAAATAAATTTCTGATATTACCCAGGACTCAAACTCCAAGTACAAAGCCCACTGTAAGAAAAATCACAGAGAGTGAGTTTCTGAAAGCAAGTGGCCACTGGATAAAGGGCCCCCTGGTGCACCCAAGCCCCAAAAAGCTCTTTCATTTTTTCTTGAAATTATATCAAGAAATGGATGAATGTCAGGGATCCAGAAAAATGAACATAACACAAATGCATGTAAATTCAGAGTACACAGGCCCTCTGAAGTTCATCTATAAGTACTCTGAATTAAGAATCCCTATTCTATAATAAATGGTTTGATGTTAATATAATTCCATTATATCTGGAACTAATCATTGTTTAGTTACTTACTAACTACTTACTATGTTCTAGGTGTTTTTCTAGGAGCTTTACATATATTTGGATATATAATCCTCTTAAAACTCCTATATATAACTACTATTATAATCCTCCTTGTACCAGTGAGGAAAATGGAACACAAAGACATTAAGTAACTTGCCTAAGGTTACAGACCAATTGGTGGTGTCAAAGTAGCAAGGTTCTAATTTAGGTGGACTAACTCCAGAGCTGGGTAATATGATGTAAAAAGCATCTATAATATGACAATTATTTTGCTAACTGGACCATTTCTTTTACAGTATTGCTGAGTGTTTGCATTAGTGCCCTCCCAGGGGCCTGTTTACCCTCAGTCTTGTCTCCTGTCTGGTCTCCACAACAGAATGACGCTTCAACCCCAGGATTAGACTCATCCCATGTCCTCTGACTTACAAAGTTCAGGTCAGCTCTAGCTGGTGTGGTTCAGTGGATTGAGTTCCAGCCTGTGAAGCACAGGGTCTCTGGTTTGATCCCCAGTCAGGGCACATGCCTGGGTTGTGGGCAAGGTCCCCACTGGGGACCATGTGAGAAGCAACCACACACTGATGTTTCTCTCTCATTCTTTCTCCTTTCCTTCCCCTCTAAAAATAAACAAAATCTTTTTTAAAAAAATAACAAAGTTTACCTGAAACTGAGGCCCATCACCTTGACCATCCTCATGTTTTCTACCTTCCATCCTAACTCTTCCACAATCAGCTTCTGACCCTTCAGAAAAGCCTGCCATGTCCTATCACCTCTTTCTAGGCTCTGAGACTCTATCTACTCTGGATCAGTTCATCCAGTCACACCACCACATCCAGAGTCCTCACCGAATGATTTCACTGATCACTACACACTATCCCCAGAATAAATCTTGTCGATTGAAAGGACTGTTAAAAACCAATGGGAAATCATCAACAAAATGAAAAGACAACCCACTGAAAGGAAGAATATATTCATTGATGATACATCTGATAAGAGCTTAATATCCAAAATTTATAGAGAATACAACTCAACACTAAGAAAACAAACAATCCAATTAAAAAATGGGCAAAGGACCTGAATAGACACTTCTCCAAAAAAGATATACACATGGCCCATAGACATAAAAAATGCTCAATATCACTAATCATCAGAGAAATGCATATTAAAACCACAATGAAATATCACCTCACATCTGTCAGAATGGTTATCATCAATAAATCAACAAACAAGTGCTAGTGGAGATGTGGAAAAAGAGGAACCCTTGTGCACTGTTGGTGGGAATGCAGACTGGTGCAGCCTCTGTGGAAAGCAGTATGGGATTTCCTCAAAAAATTAAAAATTGAACTGCCATATGGCCCAGCAATTTTACTTCTGGGAGCATATTCAAAGAAACCTGGAACACTAATTCAAAAGAATATATAAACCCCTTAAATTCATTGCAGTGTTATTCACAATAGGCAAGATTTGGTAGCAGCCCAAATGCCCATCAGTAGATGAGTAAATTTACACAGTGGGATACTGCTTGGTCATAAAAAAGAAGGAAATCTTACCTTACCTTTTGGGACAACATGCATGGACCTGGAGATTATTATGCTAAGTGAAATAAGCCAGCCAAAGAAAAACATATACCGTACCATTTTACTCATATGTGGAATCTAATGAACAAAATAAACTAACAAACAAAACAGAAACAGAATCATAAATTCAAAGAACAGACTGACAGCTATCAGAGGGGAGGAAGGTTGGGAGGGTGCTGTGTGAAAAAGGTGAAGGGATTAAATGAAAAAACAAACATAGATAACAGCATGGTGACTGGCAGAGGGAAAGGGGTTGTGAGGAGAGGTAGAAGAGGCCAAAGAGGGGATGGTGGTGGAAAATTACTTGACTTTGGGTAGGAAGCACACAATGCAGTGTGCAGATCATGTGTTATAGAGTTGTACACTTAAAACCTGTATGGTTGTATTAACCAATGTCACCCCAATAAATTCA
Organism: Carollia perspicillata; assembly: GCA_004027735.1. Classification (NCBI taxonomy): domain Eukaryota; kingdom Metazoa; phylum Chordata; class Mammalia; order Chiroptera; family Phyllostomidae; genus Carollia; species Carollia perspicillata. The sequence continues at coordinate 12,698 of PVKM010007967.1, read as the reverse complement.
ATTAAAATTTTAAAATAAAAAAGCAATTAATGAATAGTTAATAAATCAGAAAATTTATATGTCTGTATACTCTTGGTATTGTACTTTAGAGCTGACTAACATTGATGGAGGAAATAATTTAGAGAAAAGTCAAATAATTACAAAAATTTAATGAAAATATCAAGAAAATAATTTATTAATGAAGTAGGGCATTTTTAATAGGTAGTGTCAACAATGACAAAACAAACCTTCATTTGTATGATGTACACCTATACAATCTTTATGATATAGTCCCTCGGAGCCTCCAAAAACCCTTGTGGTAGTAGGACAAGTATTTTCACAACACACATTTAATTAAAGAGAAAACAGGGTTAAGAGACCAAAGTTACTCTCCCAAATTCACATAGTAAGCAGGTGGCAAAATCATGGTTTAAACGCAGAACTTTTGGCTCTAAAAAGGCCTGCACTTCCTGATGCAAGCTATGGTGGCAGTCTCCAGCAATTCCCTTGGTACCTGATCTCGCACCATTATCCAATATGCATTGCTAATTCTTGTGTCAATTACTCCATTCCTTGTGCTTGGTATGTTCTTCCCCACTATTTCTCTGCCAAGGAAATGTCTCATTCTTCCCAGACCAATCCCAGGTCAGTTTCTTTGCAAAGCCTAACTTGATGCCCTAACAAAGATCATCCTCTCTTCTCTGCTCAAACAACAATTTTATGACTTATATTTTTACATGTCTGTCTTCAGTAGATTATTTTTATTAAGTATAAACTTTTATTATGTAGCAAGTATATGCATGCAAAATAGAAAGTTAAAGATGCAAAGATTAAATGACTATATTCCTACAATCTGGGGATAACTACTATACCTTATTATATAGTCTTCCACAACATTTTCTTTTCAAAAATATATAAATATTCACTTTTATGGGAACAAGATCAAACTGTAATGTTATTTCTTCCCATAGACTGTTAATTCCTTAAGAGCAGAGACCAACTTTTACAATTCCCCCTATCACAAGGGTACTGGCTTGGGATGTGACCCAGAATAAGGCCTGATAAATATTTTTACATACATAGATGGATGCACAAAGGAAGAAATCAAAAAGTGAGTATATCCATGTTTTGACACTCACTGAGAAAGACTTGCACTCAAGAGCCAAGTATGGGATCAATGGCCCATGGATCTATCTTGTCTAAAGAATTAAGAATCACTATGGAGAGATGTGTGAAGATAATGTGATTGAGTTTAAAGAAAAAAAAAAGAGATGGGTGGTAGCTAAGATAAATGGAGAGTTGGTGTAGCTATGAGTATGCTCTTGGACTCCTTCCTATAGAAAATTTGGCTACACCAAGAGAGCCCACAGACATGGGTGCTATGACCTAGCTGACTTTGAAGCCAACAACAAAGACTCAGAGATTCAAATTATCTTTTGTTTCATAAAGTATGTGCATTTATATCTTTTTTCCTTAAATCAGGAAATCAGCAGTATGCCTCCTTATTTTGCTAATGTCCAGTGACCCTTATCCTTTCTGCAGACATCTAGACCTAAAAAGGTCTTCAGAAGAAGACACTGGACTTCCAGTAAATATGACAGCATAAGCAAACATGGCTTGCCTCCTCACACAACCACATCAAAATTACAACTAAAATATAGAACAATCACCACTCAGAACTGTCAGAAACTGAGTTCAATGGAAGTCTGACAACTATAGAATTAAAGAAACCATGTCCATCCTGACTGGTAAGAGGGACAGAGACCCGGAATGGGCTGGTTCCACATCCATATGTGGTAGATAAAAATTCAGAAGGGATACCCTGGGAGCAAAAAGTCCTAGTCCTACACCAGGCTTCCAGGCTCAGGGTTCCAGTGCCAGGAAGATAAGTCTTCTAGCTGCAAAACCAAGGAAGATGGAGTTGGTAGAAGAAACTTCTGGAGTACCAAGCAGTTCCTCTTAAAGAACCCACACATGGACTAAATCAGATTCACTCCTTCTGAGCTCCAGCTCTGAGGTAGCAACTTGAAAGGTACCAAAGGCATACCAGGTGAGGCTGAAGTGTCTGGCGTCAGGATGAGTAGGGGACATTATCCCTTTTCAGAGCCTTTCCCCTGCACAGCCATAGAGACAGCAGGCTGGTGTCTCTTATTTGAGGAGTCTCATATTTGAGACTCCTTTAACCTGGCTAACTCTGTTTGTCCTGTCCTAGAGATCCACAGAGACTCCATCCCACCCATCCAAGCTGCTTTTTCATATATATGAATGACTGGTCTTGGATCTTGCTTCATAACTTTTTAAATCCTCTCAAACAAGTAACAGCTAGCCTCAGTGAGCCCCCTGCCCCTGTACCAATTGCTAAGTAGCCCCAGGCCCAGTACTAGCAGCAACCCACCTAAATTCACAGCTTGGCTTCATGTGGGTATAACGAGGCCCAGCACCCATAGCAGCCATCTCAGATTGCTTTGCAACTCAGGCAGGTTAGCCCTGGATAAAACACAGGTGGGGGCTGACCTTGGCCTGCACCACCCAGGAAACCCCAAAGCCTGAGCATGCAGTGGACAGCTACAGAATATGTCAGAGCCTCACCACCCTGCCCCTGCACAGCTTATCCTCCACAGAGGGCAGAAGATGGTGGTCAGTGGTCACAGCCAATCCTTGCAGGTGACTGGCATGAGTAAATCCCTTCCATTGATCTTCTAACAGCAACCAAGCCTCAACTACAATAGAAGGATATACTAAGGCTACATGAAGGGTGTACCTTTAGTATCTATCTCGGGTGACAGGGGAAGTTGTTCCACTGGACCCTGTAGGAGACCTAATACTTTAGGTCATGCTACCAAGATAGGGAGTCATAGCAGCTCTACCTAATACATAGAAACAACACAGGCAGGCTTCCAAAGTGAAGAGACAAATAAACATGGCCTAAATGAAAGAGCAGATCAAAACTCCTGAAAAAAATAACTAAACAAAAGGTAGATAATCAATCTATCAGATGCAGAGTCCAAAACACTGGTTAGAAGGATGCTCAAGGAACTTAGTGAGGATCTCAACTGATGCGGACTCTGACCAGAGGGGTCCGTGTGTTATGGATGCAATGAACAAATTCACATAGACTGCAGAAGTCTTGTGGAGAAAGAGGGACAGCATGGCCACTCTATGAGTGAGAAAGTGCCCTGACCTTTGCCTGGACAAGGTTTTATTGCTTTCTAATAGCATACATCAATGAAGGTTCTCATTCATTATACTCAGGTTTGCTTTAGGTAATTACCTTTTACAGATAACAAATGAAAAAATGCTGCTGATTACTTCTTACAGATTAACAAAGGAAAAGTATTGCAAATGTAAGGGAACAATAAGAATCATTGGTCTGGTTACAATCCATCCTTGGGAGAATTAGCACAGACTTTAGGAAGTTAAAGATATGCAGTAAACATTTGCTGCTTCAGTTCAGGGTGAGGAATTTTTAGTAAAAGCAAGCCTCAAAGCAGCCTAGGTACAATGCAGGCCTGGTTTCCCACAGGAAAGCCCATCTGTGGGCCTGGCTCCTGTGTGCCGTCCTGTGCCTGCCAGTTTTCCGACAGGGATGGACTACATTTGCCATTACCAAGTGGATCAGTTCCCTATGCTCAATGGCATTAAAAAGATCCAGTAATGAAGGATATGCTGATTAAAATAAAGAACAATTTACATGGAAACAACAGTAAAGTGGAAGAAGCTGAGAATTAAATTAATGATTTGGAACATAAGGAAGCCAAAAATAACCAATCAGAACAACAAGAAGAAAAAAAATATATAAAAAGGAGGGTAGTAGAAGCAGCCTCTGGGACAACTTCAAGTGATCCAACATTCGCATCATAGTGGTGCAAGAAGGAGAGAGGAATGAATGTGAAATTTGAACTCTATTTGAAAAAATAATGAAAGAAAACTTCCCTAATTTAGTGAAGGAAATAGATATGCAAGTCCAAGTATCACAGAGATTCCCAAACAAGATGGATGCAAAGAGGCCCACTCCAAGACACATCATGATTAAAATGCTAAAGATTAAAGATGAAGAGAGAATCTTAAATGCAGGAAGAAAAACAGTTAGTTACCTGTTGCAAAATTCCCATAAGACTATCAGCTGATTTCTCAAAAGAAACTTTGCAAGCTAGAGGGATTGGCAAGAAATATTCCAAGTCATGAAAAACAGGGACTCACAGCCAAGATTGCTTTACCCAGCAAAGCTATCATTTAGCATCAAAGCGCAGATAAAGAGCTTCCCAGACCAAAAAAAAAAAAAAACCTAAAGGAATTTCATCATCTCCAAACTATTATTATATAAAATTTTAAAGGGGTTTATTTAAGAAAAAGAAGATCAAAATTATCAACAATAAAATGGCAATAAATACATATCTATCAACAATTGAATCTAAAAACACAAACTAAGCAAACAAGAAGAAGAGACAGAATAATGGATATGGAGAGCATTTGATGGTTGCCAGATAGGAGTCAGGTGAAGGGGAGTGGATGAAGAGATGAAGGGAGTAAGAAGTACAAATGTGTAGTTACAGACTAGCCATAGGGATGTAAAGTACAGTATAAGAAATGGAGTAGCCAAAGAACCTATGTTTGACCCATGGACATGAGCGATGGTGGTGGGGGATTGCCTGAGGGTATGGGAGTGCTGGCAAGAAGAGTACAAAGGGGGAAAAATCAGGACAACTGTAAAGCATAATCAATAAAATATATATTTTTAAAGACTCTGTACTTAGTATAGAAAGGTAAAAGTACAAGAAAGTTTGAGATTCCATCCATTATTGATCACAATATAATGGAAGGAGGATTCATGTCCTGTGGCCATAGGCCAGTTACTTAAGGATTTTTCAGCTTAGTTTCTTTAACTACTAAATTGTAATAACATTACCTGCTTTAGGAAATTCTTGCCATAGAATTGTTGTAGTCTCTGTGTGTGTGTGTGCGCTAGCGCATGTGTAAACTATATATATGTATATATAATTTAAGTTCTCTGTGCCTCATATCCTTTACCTAAAAACCAGAAATAGTAAAAGCATCTACTTCATAGAGTTGTAGTAAAAATTACTTGAGTATATAAAATATTGAAATACTTTTCATATGTAAAGATATTTTTCCAAAGAAGATATACAAATGAACATCAAACATATGAAAATGTGTTCAACATCACTAATCATCAGGGAAATGTAAATCAAAACCCCAAGGAGATATCACCTCCTATCTTTCAGGATGACTATTATTTTTTTAAAAAGATAACTATTGGCAAAGATGCAAAAAAATTAGAAACTTGTGTACTGTTGTGGGAATATAAAGTGGTACAACTGCTATGGAAAATAGTATGGAGATTCCTCAAAAAATGGAAAATAGAATTACTATATGGTTCATCAATCTTATTTGTCAGTTTATATCTAAAAGAATTGAAAACAGGATTTCAAGGAGATATTTGCACACCTATATTTATTGCAGCATAATTTACAGTAGGCTAGAGGTGGAAGAACCTAAATGCTTATCAATGGATGAATAAAGAAAATATGATATACACATACAATGGGATACTAATCAGTCTTTAAAAAAAGAGGGAAATCCTGTCATATGCCCTAACATAAATGATCCTGGAGAGGACATTATGCTAAGTGAAATAAACTAATCACAAAAAGACAAATACTTCATGATTTTACTAGTATGAGGCATATAAAGTAGTCAAACTCATAGAAACAGAAAGTAGAAAGGTGTACCAAGGGCTGGGAGGAAGGAAAGTTTGGGGCGTTATTGTTTATTTGGTGGATGCAGAGTTTCAGTCACACGGGGTGGTGGTTTGGGGGTGGAAAGTGTTATTTCTGAGGATCTGTCATATGACAGTGTGCATATGGTTGGCAATATTGTATTCTTGAAAATTGTTGGTAGGGTGAATTGTGTTATGTGGGTTTTTTTTTGCCACACTAAAACATATTTGGGAGAAACAAGATCTGTGGCAGAGACTGACACTTGATTATATCTAAATCCCCAGTGCCTACCCTGGGATTTGTCAAAGACTAAGGTTTTAAAAAATGTTTCTTGCCCTGGATACTTGGCTCATTTGGTTGGAGCATCATCCCACATACCAAAAAGGTTGCAGGTTCAATCCTGGTCATGGGCCATACTTAGGTTTTGGGTTCAATCTCTAGCTGGGGCATATATGGAAGGCAACTGATGGCTCTCTCTCTCAAATTTATTTTAGAAATATCCTCATGTAAGGATTTTAAAAAATGTTTCTTGAATGAAGAAAGCATAAATGAACTTGAAAATAAATTTTTAAATGTACTCAGCTACTGGATGTTTGCTGGGGGCCATTGCCTCCTCACCCTTGAGCTCCATGTTTGTGGTGATAATCGGAGGTTCAGTGGTCACCAGGAAACATCTTTGTGATGTTCAAAAAGATTCACAAGTGTTTGTTCCTGGCATATAAAAATGCAACTAATTCAAAAGAACATAAGCACCCCTATGTTCATTGCAGCATTAGTTACAATCACAAAGATATGGAAGCAGCCCCGGTGTCCATCAGTACATGAGTGGATAACTACTATGGGACATTTACACAGTGGAATGCTACTCAGCTGTAGAAAAGAACATTTCACCTTTTGCAACAGTATGGATTAACATGGAGAACATTATGCTAAATGAAGAAAGCCAGTCAGAGAAAGACAAATACCATATGATTTCACTCATATGTTGCACCTAATAAAAAAAAACTGAACTAACAAGAAAAATGGTGACAGACTCATAGACAGAGAGCAGGATGACAACCAAGGGGAGCTTAGGGGTGGAGAGATTGAGAAAAGAGGAAAAAGGACTCATGGATATGGACAACAGTGTGGTGATTGCTGGGGGAAGAGGGGTATAGGAGAACTAAATGATAATTGAAAAAATAAAGATTAAATTAAAAGGGGTCACAAGTGTCATTTTCAGATAGGTGCTATGTGAGAAAGGTAGACAATTCCAGAGTTACTAAATACTCTTTGGAAACTTTGTCTAAACTGTCCTACTTCCTGAGCTGTTGCTGTCAGCAGTTTTTGCTTCTTCAATCCTTCATTTTCATTATCTTGGATTTCTGAAAACTGGTGCCTTCCTACACTGTGACAAGCCCCCCACCTGTTTGTTACACATTTGAACTTAATTCTTAAACTATAAAATGATTCTGAATGTAGGTCACTTCCCTCATGCACATGCTGCAGAAGCTAGGAGATGAAGCAAAGCCTCTGGACAGATTCTAAGTCATCCAAGACTGGGAGTTCTCCCCAGAGAGACCATCCAATATTTCTGGACCAAGTGTTCAAGGAGCCACCCCCTTCTAAACCCAGTCTTAGGAGGTAAAAGAGGCAACCTATATTTATTTGTTCCAAAAAATGCTAAACACCACCTTAGCATCAGGCACACAAGTTCTAGGGCAGGATTCTTGCCCTACTGCTACCTGAAGTCTAGTCAGAGAGACAGGCAGAAAATCAATGTCTAATACCAGAAGGCTAAGCATAGGAGTGGATACAGGTTATGGAAAAACAGAAGAACTGTCATTGTATTGACTAAGTATGGCTGGGGATAGCTCAGTAAATGCTACCAATAAAAGAATGAATCTACAAAAGATGACCAGGAATTAGCCAGGCTGAAGGGTTAGGGACAGAGACCAGAATATCACAGGAGAACTTCTCCATCTGGAGAAATGAGTCAAGGTGGATATATTGCAGGAGATAGAAGACAAAGGATTAATGCAAATGAAAGGCCAAGTAGGTGCTGGTGTGCTTTCTGTTAAATCTGAACTTTTTCTTGAAGGTTATTGGAAGTGGAGTAACATGAAGATATGGGCTCTTCAGAAAAAACAATTTAGCAACAGCATGCACAGTGGATTGGAGAGGATGAGATAGAAATGGGGATAATAGTTATATGGCCATTGTTATTCTCCAGGAGAGACTTTGTTAAAGTCAGAACTAGGGACAAGGTGGTAGGAATGGAAAAGATAGAAATGACTCAGAAGCCTTTCATTAAAGAGATGGTAAAAAATAGCATTTAAGATGATACACTCTGATGTCAGATTCTCTGGGTTTACCAGCAATGTGTTTTGTGGGAACACAACTTCATCATTATTTTTTGTTATTTTCTTTAATTTTGTCATTATTATTATTGAAAGCATAACAAAAAATACCTATCTGTAATTTCAGCACTCCAAAATAATCCACTACCAACAGACCACTGTGTATACTTTGCACTTTATATGCATTTTTTTTACAAAATCAAGCTCACACTCTGTATATTTTCTCTGCAACCTATTTAATCAAAGTTAATTGCATTTTTTTATTTTAAGAAATTTTGAAATTCCAACAAATTTAAAAATTTTACCACTCACAATTGTTTTGTGATATGGGTTCATTTTCTTTTTATAGAAGAAAATGTATACATTCAAAGCCCCAGTCATTTCATGATCTGAAGTATCACTTTTCCTTCCTAGACGAGTACTATAGTCAATTTCATATAGATATTTCCACGTTCCATACATCTTGAAACATGTATGTGAACTGTGAATACCATATAACAATGCTTTGTGTATGTCTTTAATTGCATAAAAGGTATCACACAGTGTGAACTCGAAGTAGTCAGCAGAGAAAAATGGCTAAAGTATGGACACAGAATCAGACTGTTCTGCATTAAATACCAGGTGTCTGTGATTTACCAGCTGTATGACCCTGAGCAAGTGCATCTCCTTAAATACTACTTACATGCATTAAAAATATATGCACAGGTTCCAGCCAAGATGGAGGGATAAGTAGAAATTCTTCACATCTTTGCACAACCAAAAGAAAGATAATAACCAATTTAAAAACAATTAACAACCAGAAGTACCAGAATATCAAACTGCATGGAAATATGAAAGCCAATGACTTAAAGAAATATTCATCCAGACCAGTAGGAGGGGTGGACAAGGGCAGCCGGAGTGGAGAGGATACTCTGCAAGGCCAGGGACCTTGCAGGTGAGGCAGGGTTGGCTGAATGGTAAACTAAAGACTCAAAACCTCTAGCTGTAAAATACTGTGGGGGTTGTGATGGCAGGAGAAACTCCTAGTCTCATAGGAGAGTTCATTGGAAAGTGGGACTAGAGCACAGTTAGTGAGCAGCATTGTTCCCTCTCTAACCCCTCCCCCACAGACAGCACCACAATGCAGCAAAGAGGGTTGCCCCACCTTGGTGAATGCCTAAGACTCTGCCCCCTTACAATATAACAGCTGCCCTGAGACAAAAAAAATATGGCCCAAATGAAAGAATAGATCAAAACTCCAGAGAAAGAGCTAAGTGACCGGGAGATAGACAATCTACCTGATACAAAGTTCAAACGCTGGTTCAGGATGCTCACAGAATTGATTGAGAATTGATTGATTGAGTAGCAAAATGAAGGAAGAAATGAAGGCTGCACAAAATGAAATAAAGCAAAATATATAGGGAACCAACAGTGAAGGGAAGAAAACTGGGACTCAAGTCAATGATTTGAAACAAAAGGAAGAAATAAACATTCAACTGGAACAGAACAAAGAAACAAGAATTCAAGAAAATAAGGAGAGGGTTAGGAAACTATGGAACAACTTTAAGTGCTTCAACATCTGAATCATAGGAGTGACAGAAGAAGAAGATCAAGACATTGAAAACTTATTTCAACAAATAATGAAGGAAAACTTCCCCAATCTGACAAAGGAAATAGACTTTCAGGAAGTCCAGGAAGCACAGAGAGTCCCAAAGAAATTGGACCCAAGGAGGAACACACCAAGGCACATCATAATTTAGTTACCCAAGATTAAAGATAAGGAGAGAATCTTAGCAGCAAGTGGAAAGGAGACAGTTACCTACAAAGGAGTTCCCATAAAACTGTTAGCTGATTTCCCAAAAGAAACCTCCAGGCTAGAAGGGGCTGGAAAGAAGTATATGAAGTCATGAAAGGCAAAGTACATCCAAGATCACTCTATCCAGCAAAGCTATCATTTAGAATGGAAGGGCAGATAAAGTGCTTCCCACATAAGGTTAAGTTAAAGGAGTTCATCATCACAAGCCCTTATTATATGAAATGTGAAATGGACTTATCTAAGAAATAGAAGATGAAAAACTATGAATAGTAAAATGACAACAAACTCACAACTATCAACAACTGAACCTAAAAACAAAACAAAAAACTAAGCAAACAACTAGAACAGGAACAGAATAACAGAATGGAGATCACACAGAGGGTTATCAGTGGGGAGGGGGAGAATAGGAGTGGGAAAGGTACAAGGAATAAGCATAATTGGTGGGCATAAGATAGACAGGGTGGGTAAGAATAGTATGGAAAACAGAGAAGCCAAAGAACTTATATGTACAACCCATGGACATGAACTAAGGTGGGGAGAATGCTGCAGGGTGGAGGGCAGGGTACAGGGTAGTGTGGGGATAAATGGGGAGAAAAAAAATGGGACAACTGTAATAGCATACTCAATAAAATGTACTTAAAAATAAAACAAATATATACACAAAACAATACACAGAATGTGGAACACATACAAACAAAAAGAAATGTATACTTAACTGAACGGCTACCTAGGGAAAGAGATGAGAAGATAAACACAGATGTGAGTTGCTGAGACCAGCAATGATGAGGCCCCCTCTGAGGGACCAATTGAAGAGTATAACTCTGCTCCTGAGGTCCAAAGAAAGGAGGGATGTGGTAATTGTTGGGGGAAAAAGGAATTGGAAACTGGCATGATTGAGCAACTGCTCCATGGAGATAAAGGAGTCAGTCTTGGAGAATGACCTTGGATGGGGTGAAAGGGGCAGGAGAATATTCCAGGAATTACATTAACTTCTGAGTAGCATTTCATCTGAATTTTTCTACAGGACTAACTTTCTCTTTAAGGAATGTGTTACTACCCTGACCCTTCTTTAACTTTGTCCTGTTTGCAAAGAAACATTCTTTTACATCTAGAAGTTATTGTATTTAATGTTAAGTCCATCCATTTGTCCTGCCACAGCTTGTTGCCAAAATCTACATCTATGAACCCAGCTAAGCAGCCACTCTGGCAATGGTGGCCACATTCCAGGTAGAATTTTAGTCTTGACAATCAATTCACTCATTTCTGCCTCAATTCATTTACTACTCAGGAACAGGTTGAGGTGAGGATTTGGGTGAGAGTCAGGAGAAAGGGCAGGTATGGTGCTGGGTCATACATGATATTAAAATTTAAAAGAAGTGATAAACCACAGAGATGTGTATTTTTGACAGAATATGTTTCAGTGTCGGGTAAAACTAAGATGTATGTTCCTGGGCACAGGTGTCCATTTCAATATGCTGCTTGGTCATGTATAAAGATGGATGCTTCTCGGTTAATTTAGATTGAGAAAAAAGATGGGACAGCCCAAATATTCTAGAAATCAAATCATCATCCCAACTAAATCATCAGATACTCCATCTAAGGCAGAAGAGAAAGGTAGCACAGGTATACAGTACAGAGTGACACAGAACATTGGCTTTATTTGAAGAAGTTTATTACAGCTGGAAGGTAGGGTAAAGGTACAAGAGGCCAAGGAGGTAGAAAGGGGATGGATCACAAAGTCTCTGATATTCAGACAATCTGTATTTTGATGGTGAAGGCAGTGAGGGTTTCTGAAAGGGATCCCCTATCTTCCAGCTCTAAGAGTCTAAAACCCCTTGGAAACAAAAGTGGGTGATGGAAACAGTTGACTTCATATTCTGCAGGTATCTGAAGAAAAGTGGAAGAATTGCAGAGACGCTGTGGCACCCAGCCTTCCTCTCAGAGACCCCTGCCCCGCTGCCATCAGGAGCACCAGTCAGCATCCTGACAGGAAACAGTTTTCTACTCAGTCTGTTACCTGAGCTCCTGCGACAATGTCCTTGCAGAGGCAGCTCCTTTCCTAGGTCCCTTTCCATGTTGATATCATGGGAATCCCCCTCCCTGGGCTTCTAAGACAAACCCAGTGATGCAGACACTGGCCCACAGTGTTCATGTCATTATGGATGAAATGAAACATTCACAGACTACCAAGTGCTGTGGAGGAAAAGGTCAGGCATGGCTTTTCTCTCAAGGGGAGCAAAAACCATGACCCTTGCCATGACCAGCCTTTATTGGGTTTCTCAGCACATTACATGATGGTCGGCATTTACTTTGCACAGGTTTGCTTTAGGTGGTTACCTTTTACAGAGAACAAAGGAGCTGATGCTTGCTGCTAATCACATCACAGAAGGAGGATATTTGCAAATGAAAAGGGAAAAGTGGTTGGACCAGTTACACTGGTCCTAGGAAGGTTTAGCAAGGATTTTAGGAAGTTATTTTGCAGTAAATGTTTGTAACAAATCTGGGTGAGGGAGTTTTTAGCAAAAATCAAGACTCAAAGCAGCCTAGGCACATTGCAGGCCTGATCCCCCACAGAAGAGCCTATCCGTGGGTGTGGGTCCTGTGCATCTCCAAGTGGGAGCTGGGCCCATGCCACAAAGAATGATCTCCTACTGTTACGGGAAAAGCAAGCTCTTACACGGAAAAACGAACTCTTACACGGTATGGGGTGACGGAGTAAGCCTTTATTACACGCGTGGGCCCAGAGGAGACAGCTTCCAAATTCTGGGCACTGAGGAGGGGTCAGGTGGGTGGTTAAATACCTTCGCAACAAAGTGGGGAGGGGAGAGATCTCGTGATACAAGCAGG
>PVKM010007966.1:0-40114 GCA_004027735.1 Carollia perspicillata | reverse complement strand
AATTTGGCTAGCATTTTAGAAATAACCGTTAAAAATAAAATATATTATTGTTAGTAATTTTCAATACAATTTGTTCTGCATTTCTATCTTAACAGCCATAAAAAATCACATCATTTTTTATTTCCTGGATTCCTTTAAAAAGCAAATTGTTTTTGAGCCTAGTGCTTTTCCAGTTCATTGACAACTAAGGCTATGAAATGGAGACAATTATAATATAACTCTTAATTTTCTGGGCTTGGATGACTGACAGGTCCCAGGTGCTCTCATCTAGAGATGATGTTCTCCGGGTGGCAGAGCTTGGGTCCAGGGTGGATTTCACAGGCAGTTAGGTTGATGGCTCTACAATTGCTTCCTGGTCTGTCACTTGCCTGCCTGTTGATGGGTTTCAGTGGGCTCTCTGCATTCCCTTAGGTATAATTTTTTCTTGACTTTTCTTTGATCCTGAGGTAATGGAGCATTTTATCAATTTTAGTGAATAGGTCTTGATCAGATTTTTTTTTTTCCGAAGACCCAAATTCTCAGCTGTTTGGTCAGGGAAAGCAGGAAAAGAGGTGAGGTAAAAGGCCTCTTTCCCTGTGTGTATGCTTTTTATGTTAACCTTGAAAATGCATTCCAGGTGGCGGCATTCCTACAGTCATCCACATGAGAAAGTTTTAAATAACACAGCAGTGCCCAGTTAACCCTACTTAGAATGAAAGGCCCCTTATCAGAGGTCCACTGGCAAGGGATTTGGATGTTGAGTTTTTCTAACCTCTCCTACATTGCAGTAGTGCAATCTGGGACATTTCTGGATTGCTATACTGAGTTTTAAAATAAATTATGAAGCCAGCGGGATGTACTTATCCAGTGATTTCCAGGATAAAAAGAGAGTGGAAGGGTAAGCTCCAGAAAATTCAGTTATCCTGATATTGAGTGTTTGAAGACATGGGCCTGCACTGCAATTTGGTTCATCAGAGAGGGAAAGAAGGAATTATTTTTTTCCAATTAAAAGCAATTATTAGACTGCTACATTGGCACAAAATTTAATTAGATTTATCCTTGACTCTTCATTAGCATTCATGGAACTTTAAATTGATTGTGATATGTCTTAGAAGAAGTGGAGAAGCTTGGTTTATTAGAAACAAAATTTTACTTACTTTAAAATACTGGCTATGTGAGAGGTTAAGACCCTATGCTTGGCCTTTGAAGTTGGATATTTGTAAAGTGTTAAAAATAATAAATATAAGGTTCCAAAAATTCAATAATTGTTACTTTATTGATCTTGTCTCATTTCAGTGCTTATAAGTTTTCTGAAAGAAGCAAAAATGCTGACAGTGTGGAGTGACATTTTCTAAACAGTCAGATTTCATGCTATTTTGCATTCCTTATCAATTATTTCTTTAAGTGTGTAATACAGACACTTTAATGTCAAGAGTTCCAAATTTAAAAATGAACTCCCTGCTAATTCAATACGTATCTATGGAGTGCCTGCTTGTGCTCAATAAATGTGGTGTTTGGTACAGAGACTAAAAACATGAATAAAACACTTGTCCCCATGAGTTTTCTTTAAGTTTTGTCTTTAAAAAAATGGCTACCATGCCATTTCTAAATCTTACTTTCTCTAGTCGTTTGGTCTTTTTTTTCTGAGTGGTAGAAAATAAAATTAATAGCCCATCATTAGCATCTGTCCAGAACAACACAGCATGCAATTTTATAATTCTTACGTATTGTTTTAATTTAATTTTATTTTTATTCTCATTTCTTCATCTATTTAAAACTATTTTACTCATAAGATTCCTCATTTTACATTTTAAAAGAAAATATGACATCAATAAATGAGGGAGAAATAAATTCATTGTTTTTCTCTCCCATTGAGCATCTATAAGTCTGAACATGCAGTGAGTTTTCAATCATGTGTTGATTGATTGATTACAGACACAAACCCAATGCTTTTCACTAAGTATTAGGTTTTATGATTGTTAGAGTCTTTCTATGGAGGAATAAGAAAAAATTCTTTCCAAATATAGTCCTTTCTTTTGTGAAAAAAAATCGTTCTGCCCTCAGAGATCTACAGCTGAGCCATTTTTACAAGCAGTAGCATGGCAGTAAGATTGTAAGAGTACTCACATTCCTTCCCTCGTAGCTCTGTCATCGTGGTGCAATGTGGCCACCTGAACCCCTGCATTTCAGATGCTTAATGCTTTTCCCACTCAAGTTCTTGTGCTTCCTTTGCCAAGACTGACTGTATATTACCCAAATGAATCATAGTGAGAGAGTGGGTTAAGATGTTTTCAATAGGCTTTGAATGGAGTAAGACAATACACATTAACAATACTGTAGAGTAACACCACTAAGATAGTCCTACTAATAGAAACAGCAGTTTAGAAGTAATTTCTTTTGAATATAATAAGATGGATTGCATATGACTCCTTCGTTTCAGCAGCATCATTCTTTCCATTGATCATGGTCTTGGTAACTCCTATTTACCTGTACCTTTGTTGGATGGATGAATGCATAAACAAGACTTTATTATACAACAGGATCTAGAGAGCTGATATTTCAGTAGATGTTTTGGTTGATGTAGACATGTAAACCACAATCCTTCTTTCTGTATTGAATCTCTTCTACTTTTTTAAAGACTTTATTTATGTATTTTTAGAGAGAAGTAAAGAGAGGGAGAGACATACCCATGGTTGGTTGCCTCTTGCATGCCCCCTGGTTGGGAACTGGCCCAAAACCCAGGCATATACCCTGGCTGGGAATCAAACCAGAGGTACTTTGGTTTACAGGTCAACACTCAATCCACTGTGTCACACCAGCCAAGATGGGCAAATCTCTTCTACTTGTAAGATCCTGTGTTGACTGTATAGATGAAGATGATCTAAATTCTGTTCTAAAACGTGTCCTCGCATTGTAAGTAGAAACCTAACAGAAGAGACAGGAAGGCCCCTGTCCAATACTTAAAAAGTATTTGTCTAGAACTGCTACAAAGAAAAGCAAAGAGTAGTGACAGTCAAAGCTTATGTAGCATTACTTATGTGCCAGGAAAATTTTAAGTACCTTAAATATAGTGCACTTTTTTAATTTTACAAGAACTCTCTGATGTTGGTGATATTATTAACATCACCTTACATCACAGGAGAGAAAAAGAAAGTAATGTTTAAAGCTGCCTAAGGGGGCACACCAAGAGGGCAATCATAAATAATTATTTGGGGATCCAAGATATTTGACAGAATGAATACAACTGGAGTTGGAAACAGATTATGAAGGATTTTATATTACCTATAATATAATACTTCATTTCATATATATTTATTAAGGCCTACTAGATACCAAGTATTATCTTAACAACTGGTAGATATAACCATGAACAGTGATATTATAAACATAGTTTCCTACAACCCCTTATTTTACTGACATTGAGGTTCAGAGGACTTAGGCCACATAAAAATTAGAAGTTAGTAAAAAAATTACCTTTGTTCATATCACTACCAGTTCAGTTATTACACCTCAATGCCACACTGCCTTCACCACATTACTTTACTTTCTGATCAGTCTAGAATTAAATATTTTATCTTCCCTTTGTACAGGGTTTCTCAGAATTACCATCTCTTGGGTGGACAATGAATATTCATGGAGTAAATCAATGGAATACAAGGAAAGTTAAAGCAGATTTAGTTTTGGGGATTTGGTACTTGCCACTCTCTTTTCCATTTCTGCCAGATATTTGCTTAGCAAATTTCCCCATTCCATTATATTATTTTAATTCCTGCTCAGACCATCTTGTTTAATACTGTAAGCTGTTCATCCTTCACTTGCCCAGCACTTGTAATCTCTTATACTCTGTTTCATTGCCTCTTTTCCCCACAATATGACCGCCTTACAACAAAGTATTTGATATAGCTACATAGGATATTTGATGAGCTTTGTCTGTCATGACCTGTTAGAAAATGAGTTCCATGAAGGCAAGAAATTTCATTTTGTTCACTGATGTATCCAAACTACATAGAACACATAGTAAGTATTCAACACATGTATCTTGATTAAGTGAATAAATGACTAAAAAATGATAGAAAGTAAGTATCAGTGGGGAATCTATTGTGTCCTCTCCCACTCTTAAATTAATATCTCTTCCAACTCTGTTCAAGTCAAAAAAAGTCAAGAGAGGGAAGATAAAATTGAAATATCTAAACAAACATTATTCTGTGTGTGACAGCCTCCTTAAATCCAAATCCGGTGTCTACCCCTGAATCGAGAGAGTCTAGAATGCAAATGTCCATTGTAAATTGCATCGAAAGTGACAAAAGTGTAAGAGCCAGAGCAGGAGATAAAGTACAAATTAAGTAGCTTATTCTTTTATTATCAAACTTCGTTGGCAAGTATTATAAATGAAAATCTGGATTGTCAGTGAGGCGTTGACAAAAAGACTTGCGAAAAGCCAAGTTTGTGATTTTTCAAGAGATATTTGACTCATTAATAGAACATTTACAAAAGCATCCGGAAGAGCCCATTATCAAAAGGAAAGATTTGAGCTGAGACTCAAGATGAAGTCTTAACCATTCAGTGGGTAGGGTGCCATCCAGCTCATGTTCAAATACATTCTGTTCCCTGATCTCAAAGGATAAGGAGCCAAAGAGCACACATGCACGCCAGGCTCCGAGGGCATTTCCAGCGCAGGAATGCGTTCTGTGTTAACACAGGGGCTAGGAATTTCTTTAATGGAAAAAAAGAGTCAAAGACATGAAATTATCTTCAAATACTTTTTACTTAAAACATATAAACTCTTTTAAAAGTGGATGGAGAAAGAGGCGGGTTAAATTATGAAAGCAGATAAATATATCGGAATATATTTCCATAATGGAATAGGGGCAGTGAGCAGCACTTCAGGATAGATTTCTATGTAACTCAACAAATATTTATAGCGCTGTATATTATATTAATGTTGTAATTCAAATGTTGCTTATTTAGATTTTAGATTCAAATTATATAAGTTGAATGTATCTAGTCTGGGTTATCGCCACTTGCTTATCACCACTTTTGGTGAATTCTCTTGTTATTTAAAGGCAAATGGAACCGAAAAGGAACTGTGAAGATCTGAACAGTATGCTTTGAGTTTGTAGTTAGAAATGTCAAATTGATGTTTTGACTGACATATTGAAGCAGTTCACTTTTAAAACTATTTACGTAAACAACATATCAATAATCTGTAACTTATGAATTTAACTGTAAATGAAGGAAACAGAAAGTGAATAAACCATAATATACCAAAAATACCTGAAAGATCATATGATATAGATTAAAAAGGTGATTGCCACATTTTTTTCGTTCTGCACTAATTTGAAGACTTTCACTTGACAATTTGCTACAAAAACCAATTAACAGGATGGTATATAATCACTTTAATATGTAATTTTGTCTGAACATTTAAAATATTTCTAAAGAAAATGAGAGGACATTATAATTACTTGAAAGGGTTACCAAAGTATGGAAGCATTTTGTGGCTCACACTGCAAAAGAAGCACAGGTGCACATGAATGAAGTTTAATGCCAACTGCAATTAACATTTAGCATTAAGCACGTCTGCTGCGCAGTGCTATAAAGTTCCTTCCACGCCAGCACGCCCAGCAAGTTTTAAAAACTGAAGCTCTTTGCTAAGGATGCTTTCTATCGACATACTATCAGCAATATGTCAGGTTGGTCATACAGTTATTGATTGTCTTCTTTTTTTTATTTAAAAATAATCATCCTTTACTTTCATCATTTACTTTGCTTACTGTGAGTACCCAGACAACACTAAACTGTGACTCAAATAAATATTTGAGTCATCGTTCTTTTTGATAACTATTTTTGCTATTACTAGATGATAAGACAGTAGGCGCTGCAGTTTTCCCTCAGTCTTATTATTGGTATGGTTTATATCTAGAGCTATATGCTACCTGTCAACCTCTAGTATGCTTATGAGTTTACCTTTTTAGAATTACGTTGCAAAAAATTGCGCTTTTGAAATAGCTTTAATATAAGGTCAAATCTAATGTCTAGAAAATTTTATGAACGTTGTCATCTGAGATATCACATAACTAAGCTTTTTTATGAAGATAATAATATGCAATCATCTGTGTCATTGAAAGTTGTTCGTTTTTTTTTCTTTTTACACTACTTGACAACATATTTTCTTTTTACAAATAGGAAGTAGAAATATGTTGAGTAAAAGGCACCTGGCACTCTGGCTCTTATAAGTACCCCCCTCCTCCCCACTCCCCTGGGTTAAAGGTTTGCTCGATGCTGCTTCACATAATATTCTGCTTTGACATGGATGGGCTTCACCTCTAATTTCTGTGTTTTATAGACTTCACTAAATAAAGTAACACACTAGTTGCATCCCAAATTTTAAGATCGATTCTGCTGTCAAACATACTAAGAGATTTGCACCATGGTTTAGTTCTCAGCATCAAGGAAGCGTTTAGGAGGAAAACTCTAACTCTGAGTTTTACTCTCAGTAAGGCAAATGGAAGAGCAAGAAGAGAGTGTGTCAAGGACTATGGCATCCCTCGTCCTTGTACCTGTATTTTAGGTCTCTGCACGGTACAAAGAGGTTACAATGGAATGTATCCTTCATCCCTTGACTTCTTAGTGGAGAGCTTGGATCAGAAGCCAGAATTGTCTGACCCAATGCCCATGCACTGCACTGCACTGTGCTTCCTTCCTCTCCTAAGCCTGCTCATGCCATTAGGGCACAGACTTTATTCCGTGTGATCAAATCCTCCCCTTTCATTCCAATTTCAGCGAATTTAACCCTGACTTTTGCTTCTGTACAGAAGGTCTGCCTCCAATTCCCACTGACTTTACATCTTGTCATAACAAAGAATACAGAAACCAATTAGCCTCTAAAGTAGCGAAGTTACGAAATGCCCATGGTGCATACCACTTTCATCAGCAGACAGTGTCCTCTCGATCTATAAGGCAACGGGAAAGCAGACACCAGCATCCTCTAGCATGTCATGTTTGATGGGGCAATTGTTTGGCACTGGGGTGAAATCAGGTCTGTGCCATGTAACATAATGCTAATTAATGTAAAGGATAAAATAATCAATTTGAGAGGATGCCATATGGCAAGCTACAACTTACTCACACCATGACTTACATGAACAAATAACTCTTTTCCAGTTAGCACCCATAGTTATTCCAGAAGATTTCAGCATCTTTTATTGCAGCCCAAATTTTAAATCCCTGCAGAACCCATGAGATTCAGGATTTGGACAAAGGGACATTTCAAGTTCTATATCATCCTTCAGCTTTCCTGCACCAGCTGTGAAAAATCAATTAGCCCTGGTAAAAACCAAGCCACTCTGTGTTCTCAGTAATGAAAATGGCCAATCACATTCTAGCAATTTTCTCAGTCCTTACAAAGACGAATGGGGACTTTGAATCTTGTTTCACTACTCTATGGGATTGTCTTTAATTTTTATTTTGAAAGTTGCCAGACACACAAGGAGATTAGCACAGAAGATTCTTTGGAGCAGCAGGGAAATTATACCATTGGACACTAGTGACATTGGTGACTCCTTTAGACTGGTATGCAGCCATCAGACAGTCAAAACAAACACCTCCCAAACACATGCCAGAACTCAACTTCCCGCACTTCTGCTCCCTTGATAAAAACTGAAATGGCTGATGGTACCTCATCAATTTTAAATACCCAGCCAGTAGCTCCACTAATGCTTCAAGAAAACAACAATAGGAAAATGTTTGTGTAAAGCTGGATAAGAAGGAGACACTGAGATGATGAGGGAGCACTGGGGAACATCAGAAGGGCAGAGGTTCCCTCCATGGGCACAGAGATTTGAGACTGTCTTCACCATCCTGTCCTTTGTGGGAAGGTAGCCACTGCTGGAAAGTGGGAATAGGAAAGAAGCTCCCTCCCAACTCACCCTCTGCACCACCGCCACCTGCCTGCTCATCATACAGTGCATTCTCTGTAAGATGATAACACCATAGTACTTCCTCACTCAGAAAGCAGGGTTCTCAATCTCGGCACAACTGACATTTCAGGCTGAGTATTTCTTCCTTGGAGAGGCGGAGTGACTGCTTTGTGCCTTATAGGATGTTTACCAACATCTCTAGACTCTGCTCACTAGATCCCAGTACCTACTCTCTCCAAGTGCTGGCAATCAAAAACGTCTCTAGATGTTGCTAAAAGCATCCCAGGTGGCAAAATCATCCTTAGTTTAGAATCAAGATCATTGATATCTAAAGACAGGGAAGATGGATAACCCAACTCAAACAGAGAAAAAATTTGCTCTTCCTCATCTTTATTGTTCTATTCAGGCCCTCAATTGATTGGGTGATGCTTCCCTGCCCTGACTTTGTGAGGGCTATATTCTTTCTCAGCCTATTCAAATGCTCATCTTTTCCAGAAACATCCTCACACATGCAGAAATAATGTATTGGCAGCTCTATGGGCATCTCTTAGCCCAGTCAAGTTGATACATAAAATGAACCATTACAGAGTTAGAGACACAATGCAATACTACTCAATCAGTAATTGGATTTGGAAACAGAACCCCAGAGTTTGTTTTTTTTTAAAGTATGTCACATGTATGAGTATGTGTGTATACCTACATGTGCTTGTGGTAGCCACATACACAGACATCATTCTTTTTAGAAAAACAAATAGAAGGAAAAAGTATCCCTTTCCCATCCTCATTGTCTGAGAGAGCACATATGCCGGACATTGCATAATAAAATAAAATAAAATAGACTAAAAAGGTATAGCTCCTCCTTCTGTTCTAGATGTCACTGGAGGTATTTGATATAAATTATCTAACTTAAATCTCACAGCCTCTTTTAAGGCACAAATTGAGAAAGAATGGTGACATGAGCACACAGCTCCCACTCTCAATCCTGAGCTATCTACGTTGTACTCTGATTTATTAAAAACATTGAGGCAGGCCATCTTTAAAGTCATGACAAGTTATTCCCATAATTGTATCCCTGACCCTGACAAGAGAGGGTACAGAGGATAAGCCACAGATGAGCGTTTAATATGGCCTAATTGTTGCATGAAAAAAGACAGAATGATGTATTTAGTTGAGCACCCTCTGTAGAATATAATATAAAATCTACACATTAATTTTTCTTTACACATAGAATCTGCTTTCATAAAATAGTGCTAATGCAGAAACATTTCATACACACCTTAATATTTTATACTCCATATATTCTGTGGTTGAGAGCATTAATATGCCCATGCACCAGCATCTATACTTGAGATTAGAGTTTATTTAAACCAACAAATTATCATCTTTTACAACAAAACTATAATATGAGTGATTTGTGAATTGCAAATTAATCTTCCCTGCTGGGAGCAATAACTAGTTTCAGAGTTTATGCTATAACAGGGCCACATATAAACATAGAATTTTTAAAAATGCCCTGGTCTTGATGACATAATTTATTGTTTCATCACAAGCTGTTTTATGATCTATCCTCCCGTAAGTGTTGCATTGCAGTAAACCAAGGAAAATGAATCAAACATGGCACAAACTTTAGCTCCTCAAGAGTAGTCTGTGGAAGACTTAGGGTAATATGTTTCATTTAGAGCATTCAACAAGCAAACATTTCAAAGATCTGTAAATTACTCCAATGGCTGCTAATTTTAATTGAGACTACAAACATTTCACTCCACATGTCTTAAGAATTGTTTTCCACACTTATGAATTCTCAAGAACATGTGAAAAAACTCCTCAGGATACCCAGCAGGTGTTCCGAAGCTTTCATAAAATAGCTACTAATATTGAACCTTCCAGGAAGCTAGACCTTTGACCAGCATCTTCTGAAATGATGTTCTCAGACATGGTGCATAAGGCATGGAGTGTGTGTGTGTGTGTGTGTGTGTGTGTGTGCGCACGTGCACATGTGTGTGTAAGAGACAAAGAGACCAGTCTATGGATTGCCAAAGTTTCTGGAAACTAGAGTAGTCTCACACAAGTGCTTCAGTGGGCTTTGGTCCTTGCATGTGGACAAGCCTGACAATCTATAAAATAACTTTGGTCCTCTTAATCTTATTGTTCTGCAATTTGAACTCCATTTCCCCCCACCGCAAGCATTACATTTTTAAAACAAGAATGCTGTAGAGCTCTATCGGCACCATGCATCCTCTCTCAAAGAGTCTACATAAAAACAGACAGCAGAAAACTTTGTTTTTGACTTAAAATATATTTTATTAACTGTCCTGTCAAAGGGAGACATTTAACTCAGAGTACAGAAGAATACATTTTTAGCCACAAATAAATGATTTATTCTAAGACTGGGACCTTATCAGTAACGAATTGCTTGGCACATGATTCTAAGGACAGATGAGACAAAATGGAATATTTCTCTTTCTTCTGCATTTCTAACATGACTGTATTTGTCCAATTTGGTGAGGCTGCGCTGTGTTTTGGTGATTGTCAGCATCTGAGATAGAGCTCCACGAAGAGAATGGCATTTTGAAAGATGAGTGCATACGTTGCTTCACCATGGATTTTGCCCCTGTGAAATGAATAGTGATAATACTCTTCCATCTCACAGTCTACGTTTCTACATCCTGCATCCAAGAATGAAAAAAATCATGAAGGATTAAGGAAGAAAAATCCATGAGTGGCAGTTTGTCATGTCAGAATTTCTCAACCCTGAGCCCAATTTAAAATATTTTGGAACATCCAAATCTTCCATCACCATTACTTATAAATTCTATTTATTTAAATTGACATTTAAAAAATAGATATGGTTATTAAGTTAAAATACATTTTATAATTTTAATTCATTTAATTACTTTATATTCCATCAATGCATAAATTATATCTACTTTTTACTTCAATATATGTGGAAAACTGGTAACACCATAAAGCTAACAGAAAATGCAGTGAAGATAGTATTAGCAAATTTATCCAAAATCTAAATTAAAAATTAAAGGGTGAACCCTGAATTGCAAGTAATATGTATTAAACTAAATTTCACTTTAATAATTACTTTACATGCAGAGACTAATTTAATTGCTATAGCAACCCATCAAAATAAATATTAACTGTATTTTAACAAATAAGCTAACTATGATCCAGAAAAGTAAAATAGTTTGTCAAAGCCCATCGAGGTTGTGTAAGAACCAGTTCACAAACCTGGATAAACTTGATTGGATGCCCCGGACTCTGACTTTGACAGACCACTGGAATGCCCCCAGTCTTCCCGTCTGAAGCTGATAGAATGTGCCAGATGTTTGCCACATCTGTTCATACCCCTATCTGATTCCTCGTTTCCAAGACTTTTCCCGGGGTATTCAATGGTGAGAATCAGTGTGTATTTGAAATGTGGTTAGATGTTCCCACATTTTTCCTGGAATTTTAAAAGTATATATGTATTTCAGACATGGAAAGAGACTGTCGGTTGGTAAATACGAGAATGGAAATTGGAAGCTAGAAATTAAACTGTTCTATAAGTATAATTGAGTAGGGTTGGCTGGACCCAAGAAGCTCCGTAAACTGCTCTGAAGGAAGCTGTCCAGGTTAAAGGGAAAATGGGGTGAGTGGCAGCGGATGAAAATCTGGGAGTCTGGGAAGGGCGGTCACATCTTCCTGTGGGAAATATGTTCCCAACCCTACAGATGAAACAATTCCTGATAAACCCTGAGAGAGATTCGGGCTTTCGACATGAACCCTATTCTAAAACTCTTCTCCGTCAGTTTGGAACCCCTGGAGAGAACAAATACAAATGAAATCACGAAAGATCTGCTAACACATCCTAAAATACAGAGAGCAAAAATAACAAAGGATTTAGATGCCCTACATTTTATTAACATTCTTAATGTTGGACTCCAATGAGCTTTGTAAGTATTTTAAAAGCCATTAAATTTATTCAAACATTCAGTAGGAATAAAAAAAAAATGCCGAGTTTCCATACTGCCTGGGGTGAAATCATATTATAAGTGTGCATTCCTCTTATAAACTTTGATACAAACACTTTTAAAGAATGAATTTTTGATGAACCCATGCTGTATTAAAGCAACTTATTATCTCAGGCCCTTTGCATAGAATTTACTGGGTCACCTGGGATGAGGTAAAGGATGTTTCATATCTCTGAAGTTATTTGTAGTCATGAACATAATTACACATTTAAGCAAATGTTCAGAGGAACCACATCTTTAAAAAATCATTGTTTCTCTTTTAAAACACAAACCTCCTTTATTCAAACCATGACAAATACATTGCCTCAAATCAGTGTTTTCCAAGGCGGGGTCCAGGAACTATCTATATTAAAGTTACCTGGGGTGTTGTTGAAACTGTAGCTCTTTGAGCTTTATTCCAGAGTTATTGAATCAGATTTAACTTGAGTGGGAATCTATTTTTCCAGGGCTATAGGGGATACTCACTAATAATAAAAATAGAATATTTCTAATAAGTTAAGATCTGAATGAACTGTCATCTACTATCTTTTCCAGTCATATATTCAAAAGAGAAAAAATATGAATATCAATAGGCAAAAATAGTCATGGTGCTATAATACTGCTCTTCATGAATCCCTACTCATCCCCCTGACCTGTGTCAGGGACATTTCAATGTCACCAAGAGTCTCCAATTTGGGGTGTTGTGAAAGATGAAACTTTATTGAGTGCAAAATGGCTGTGATACAGCACGGCTACAGAACTGCTCTGGGGGCAGGTGGAACCTGGGGCCAGGCCCTTTCCAGCTACACAGCTCAGCTCTGCTCTGGGCTTTGCACTGCACTGGGTTGCTCCACGCTGGTCTGCTTCCCTCTACTCGGGGGACGCAGCTTGGGTGTTTCAGCTGTGCCAGGAACACTCGGTCCTCGGTCTTTGGTGGGAAGGGACAGTGCACTCTGGAACCAGAGGGAAGCTGACTCACAAGGACAGAAGTCCCTGTCTTTTGTTCCATTCCCATTCTCTTGTTCCTCAGAGTCTGATTGTTCCAAACACATTATTCTGATTGGTTGGAGTAGAGTCTCTGACTAGTTGGATGTGAGCAGCTCCCATTGAATGAGGAAAGCCTCAATCATACCAGTTGGGATAGGATTCCAGGAAACCTTTATAAGGCCTGGCTCAGATGGCAGAAACACCGTGTAGGCAGGCAGGCAGTTCAATCTGAGGGCAGGCAGTTCCACACAGGTTTCTCCATGTAGTGCAATTTGCACAAGAGTCTGTGCAGAAATGGTGGCAGGGCTCTGTTTTTAAAACCCTGCTCCCAGTTAGCCCCCAAGAGTCCTTCTTAGTAAGTGTCCTTTCTTCTCAGGGTTCACACCTAAATGACAGTGGTAATTTCAGTAGATAATAACCTTATTTTGTATCCCAGTATAAATCTTGGGATATAAAATACAGATCTCCGTCTTTCAGCATGTGCCCAGTCACTTCCAAGTCACTTCACTGTCACTATCTAATGTAAATCCCTGATAGAAAGGCTTCTTTATGGTAATCTTGGCTCAGCGTACCCCACGTAGAATCATGAATAAAATGAAAGATTCAAGGAATGGCAAGTTTGCAAAAACTGGTTTTCTTATTCTTTGCTGGATTAGTAAAGAGGAAAAAGCAATTTACATAGGATTTCAGAAAGCTATATCGTACTTGAACTTGCACCTTTATACTATATCTGATTTTCATATATTTGGACCTTTTAAAGAGGGCACGATACAAGTCATCCACATATGGTACACACATTTTAAGTACATTTCACTAGCTTTAATTCTTTTTGACAGAAGGGAAGAACAATCAACTGATTTTCATTATTCAGCAGTGGTATGATTTCCAAGAAGGCAGTTATTTAAGAGCTAAACACAGTTTTGTTACAATGCTCTGTGGCAGAATCAGAACTGTATTATGTCCAGTGCGCATGAAGGATCAGAGCATCCCAGGGAGTTTGTAAGCACAAATGATGAAATTTAAACCTTTAGCTTATAGTGAACTGCTGAAATACTCCTTACTTTATTCATGTATGTAGTGACTCAGTAAATACCAATAGAGAACCTCTTATATTCCATACACTACAATAGGTGCCCAGAATGAATTCATTACCTGGATTAGTGAACCCATAAAAACAAACTGCTAAACAGACTAAAGGTTTTTAATCCAGGTCACAAACCATGTGTCTAATTCACTAGAATTTTTGTCCCTCCAGGAGAAATGTTAATATCATGGTTTAGTATTTTATGTAAAAAGCAATGAGGGGGCACTAAATTAATTGCTCATCCAATGACATCTCATATTATATCTTTCATACAAGTGAACTTTTATGGCATCTTTTAATCTATAACTTGGACACATGACATGCTGTTAGACACAAATGATGAAATATGGCTTTTGTGAAATTATAAATGTTTCAAATGGCCAGTGATACATACTGGGTTATGGCTTACACGTATTGCAAGAGCAGAAAGTTCTTTATCCTTTGGTTGAGTTAAAGAATGAGTAAAAAGATGGGGAAATGATCAGTGAGAAAAGTCAGAGTTTCACCAAATTCCATTTGTGTTAACCCCTCTAGACACCCAGGGCTGACTGAATTTCTAAAAATCTTTCTTTGATTCCATGCATAGACCTATTCTCTCATTTTGATCTTCCTGATTTTTGGTAGTTTGGCTTTTCCTTGCTTCTACTGAACACAAACAGTTGAATAATATCAACAATTTGTGTTACTGGTTCCTTATTGTCCTTCTTCTCCTCTAGCCATTCAATCAGTGAATTGGAAAAAAAAGGAGGACTATTAGAACAGAAAAACAGAAGGATCCTTGCCTTGATCTCTGGTGATGATAGAGTAATTGTGCTGACTTAGCAACACCTAGATCCAGATGTCTTTTGTGGCAGAATTTACTTCTTGTCCAAACCACATTTATTTAGCTTTAATTTTAATTGATATACTCACGAAAGCCTTATGTGATTCATTTCTTTTACACCCCTTCCCCTATCCCAAGTTGTATGTCATGAAAGGTCCGATTTATCTCATGGACCATACATTAGGCATAACATTTAATTTATGAATCTATTCCAGGGCTATTCACATTTCAATGGTATATGTGTCTTCATATCAAAGGAAACAGGCTTTAACAGTATCATATCACGCATTTGAAGAAAATGCTAATCCAGCCAAGCATGGAGATAAAACGGCTTGAATTTTTATCACTTAACCATATCCAGTTGCTTTACATGAAAACTATAACCCTACAAAGTCAGAAATCTCTGTGTCCAGTCAGGGCAGATGCCTTCAATGAAGTGCTCGTGAGCCTTATTCTATGGCAGCGTTTGTGTAACTTCTGGAAATCCTGACGCTTTTAAGTAATGTGTGTTTGATTTTTGTTTCTAAAAATGCTTTTTCCCCATATTCACCAAGTTTCTAAAGGCCATACTAAATAAGATATGGGATCAAAAAGATGAAACCAGAAAGAACTAAGGTGGGAAATCCTACCATGAACTTTAGTTGGAATGACTTCCTTTCTGATTCTCATCACCAATGATTTAATTTTTCAGCTTCAGGGGAATGCAAGTTAGCAAACTAAAGCAAATTTATCACTTCTGAAAACTGCTGCAAGATCCCTAAGACAGAACGATTACCCCCAAAATTGAATTTAAATAAAAGTAATTAGTTTTATCTTGTTTTTTAATTCATTTACCTCTGCACAGAAATCCTCCTGGAGTTTTGAAACTCATCAGTGATTATCCCTGGAGCTGATCCAATAATGTGAGAATAAATACACCATTAACCAATTATACATAATGACTCCAAGACACGCCAATAGTGGAGCAGTTCAGGTGATTTATAAGGCTCACTTCCAAAAGCCTATTCACAGTTCACACCTTTTCTAAAAAATGCATTAAAAGTTAAGCAAGACTTGAGATCTACTTACATTCATCTCCTAAGGTTATGAATAAATTAAACTAAGCAATTTATTTAAACACTTTTGTTTTCACATATGAAAATCCTTGAGTGTAGGGAATGAAATATTTAAAGTCAGCAGAGCATCATTCAGATTTTTGAATTTTTTAGCTTGTTTTAAGTAGGTCTGTGAATCTGGTTTTCTAGGCTGACAACAGCATAAAAGCCACTGAATGGGAGGGCACATTTTGGATTTCAAATTTATCAAGAACTGAGAAGCTATGTTTTATTTTCTTTTTTCCCAGGTAACAGTTTCCTGTTTATTTATTTATTTTCCAGCTTTATTCAGGTATAATTCATAGATAAAAGTTATATAGATTTAAGTTGAACAACATGAGGTTTCAATACACATTATGAAGTGGTTACCACAATCAAGCTAATTAACTCATCCACCACATCATATCATTCATTATCTTGTGCGTGTGTGTGTGTGTGGAGAAAGCATTTGAAACTCACTGTCTTAGCACATTCCAATTATATAATACCAGGCTATACTGGGTCTCCAGAAATTATATTTATCTTATAACTGAAAGTTTCTGTCTCCTGACAAACATTTTCCCTTCCCTATCCCTCAGCCTTTGGTAAGAGCAAACAGTTGGTAAGATATATTTTCAATACTGTAGCATGTTCTTTAAAAGAGAAATTATCACATGCCATATAGATCTTACTCAGATTTTTATTTGATGTAACTGTTTCCCTCTAAAGACTTAGAGGGTGAAAGGAATACAAAAATGGGTCATTTCACTTAAAAAAATGTTTAAGGATTTCTGAAGGCTAGGAAGAATTTGCTCTATTTTATAGCATTCCATCAGTTATATATTATTGACTTCTCAAAAGGCAGATTATAAAGGAAAATTGAAGATTAGCCTCTAGAGTCGTTGAGATCTCATTCAAAACTGAGGTCCACCAAACCATAACTGATGAGCTATTTGAGTAGGTTCTTGAAACTTCTGAATCTTTGGTCCTTTATTTGTAAAATGGATATGTTCAAAATGATAAGTAATGTACAAGATTTTTGAGAAGTTGGAAAGATACAATATACTCATAGTCCTAACATGTCAAACACATGGTCAACTTTCAATATATTAATCATTATTATCATAAAATGAGGAAGTAGTCACAATTTCTATTTTACATTTTGTGTTCTACAGATTATTGAGAAATGGGAGTGTATATATTTTTTGCTCCCACCAATAAAAATTGAGTTACACATTTTACCTCAGTAAGCACCCAATGGAAGTACAGTTGACCCTGATCAACATGAATTTGAACTTGTAGAAGTCCACTTCTACATGCATATATTTTTCAATTGGCCCCCTCAGAGTCCAATTCCACATTGGACAAGGGTCAACTCTGTAGTTGTGAATCCACGTAGAGTAGAATACTTGGGATTTTCAGTAGGTTGGTACCCTTCACACCCATCATATTATTCAAGAATCAACTATGAATATCAATCATCTCATAATAACAACAAAAGTGTAAACAAATGAATATATAGAAGAAGGATACAAAGTTACTGACATATATTAAGTGCCTAATATATCCTCAATTCTACAATGTATTGTTTATATAATTCTTATGTAACCGTAAAAACAATAAGCAAGATTATCTCCATGTTATATAGAGGATGGAGCTTAAGCAGAGATTGCTAAAATTATTTTAGCAATAGCAAGTACTACACACTATACACTCAGATGTCACTTCCTCGTGTTTTTATTGCATTGGGCTGTGCTTCACTAACTTGGCACAAGAGAAGTAGAAAAGTTGGGTTGGCCATGGTTGCTGACACTGTATATTTATAGAGTCTATCAAATGTTAAGTAATAAAATATAAAATAATTAAAATATTTATCACATTACAAAGTGGAATCACATATTTTTAATACACGTGTTTTTTTAATGGTACAATGTATGAATCGTGCAATGTCCTTTTATTATCACTGCATAGAATTCTGGGAAGGTGGATAGATTCACATTGTAAAGCTAAAGAGTTGATAAAAGAAGTGACGTGTGATAAGTAGGGATGGAACATAGAAGTCCTTCAAGATTTCTGAGATAATGCCAATTGGTTAAGATGTTTTGTTTATATGAAATTTCTATAAGAATTTAAATATCTCAGGCTTTTAAAAAATGTGATTTGTTTGATAAATCTGTTATAAATATCAAATTTGTGGGGTTATATGTTAATAAAATCATATATGTTTATAATTTAAAAACTCTAAGAATATTTATTTGAAACGATCTTGCATCTCCTGGACATACATTGAGCTGTGATAATCAGAAAGCCAGACTATACTGGCTTAAAACAACAGTAATTACTGTATATATATAGTTCATCTGGGAGTAAATTTCCTGGCATTTGTTTGAACATTCAAGCATGCCATCAGACATCTAGGCACTTTCTGTCTTCCTACTTGGCCACCCTAAGACTGGTGGTCTTTCTCAACTTGCCTGTCTCCTCATAGTGCTAAGGGTGTGTGGCAGCTAGGGATATGACCCCTATTCTAAAGGTAAGGAGAATGGGAAAATGCAGAAAATCCTTTTATCCTTTGCTTTCAGGAAAGCATTATCTTACAGAACTAAACCCTTATCATCAGTAAGAGTTCTGCCTATTTCTCAGAAGCTGGAATTGGACTAAAAAATATTATAAGAGAAAAAAGTCCCTAGAAAAGTAACTCGGGCTTTCTAGCCTCTTTTGTGGAGGTGGTAAAAGAGAAGGTTGGAAAATGTTTTTTTTTTTTGAATAGGCAATAAACAGTGACTACAACAAAAGTGGAAGAAAATCCAGGCTTGCTTTGACTAAACCGTGGTTAACAATCTGAGGGCTGGAATGAAAAAGTTGGTATGTGATTAGAGTTTACCAGTGGCGGTAAATATGTGCACAAGGATTGATCTTATGCTAAACTGGGGAGTGCATGAAGTCTCTTTTGTGACACTCTAATCTCAATATCTGATTATTCATGGTCTGATATTCCAAGAAATCTGTAGACACACACTTTGTCTTTTTGTGTAGCTCAGTGACTAGGTCAGATACGAGTGTATGGAAGGAAGGAAGGGAGGGAGGGAGGGAGGAAGGAGGAGAGAAGAGGGTATTGGCAATCTATCTTTCTTTATAATCTATTTTTGATCTTTGGGATCTGACTCCTTGAGTTATATGGATTTAAGAAGTCATTTAGAAAATTATTAGTGATGTTCAACATACCTTTAACAAGTTAGTAGGTTAGTTAAACAATGTAAAAGTTTATTGGTTCTCTGAATCTGGAAAATGCTGGAAGGAAAACATTCCAGCAGTGGACAAGGTTGCAATCATTTCAGAAGCATTTTTAAAAATTTAAAATATACCACGAATACAATACAGCTTCTTTTTCACTGCTATTGTCTTTATTTTGCATATTTTACAAAGATTATAAAAGCCAATTTTCCAGTGACTTCAAAAGTAGGTATCAATATAGGGAAAGATTAAGA
The DNA here is from genome assembly GCA_004027735.1 of Carollia perspicillata. Taxonomy (NCBI): domain Eukaryota; kingdom Metazoa; phylum Chordata; class Mammalia; order Chiroptera; family Phyllostomidae; genus Carollia; species Carollia perspicillata. Next base: position 20,763 of record PVKM010007966.1, on the reverse strand, counting down.
GATAATTTTTTCAAACATTCATAAAACCTTTGTAAAGACTTATGCTATTATCTGTACGCTAAATATTTCCCAAATATGTCTGATGGTCATTAGTACATATATTCTTTCAGAAAATTTTCTTAATTGACTCACTGTCATGATTGTAGATGTAATCTATCCAGATAAGAGGATAGAATGTTTAAGAAAACAGAGAGATTCATCTTAGCTGTCAAAACAAGAGATCATGGAATTAATGATGCTACCATTTTTATGAACATGAACACTCTCATGTGGAACAAGCCTGCTCTAGAGGTCAGTGGATTAAGCTGAAAGTTCTTCATTCCTCAGACTCATGTGTTAACCTCTTCCCTGTATTTACCCAGGGAATAAAAGAATGAGAGCAAATACTATCTGGAATTCCTCCTTTGCTGTGCAGCCCATCAAACTTGATTAAATGTAGTGCAAGGTTAGACAATATGGGCCACAGGGAGAAGGCACAACTTAAAGGTAATACAGGCTTCCCTTGTTGTACCATAAACAATATAGTAGCATTTGTCAAGACCCTATGTTAATCCATTAAGAATCAGCAAGTTTTCTTCACCCCACCCCTTTCTTTTATCTGTCTTGTGCTCTGTAAATTTAAACCATTAAGGAGATTTAAAATTACAGCATAGTGAATCCCAATATTTTTAAATTGTCTTTCTTTTTCTCTCCTTTTCTCTCCTTCTTTCATTCTTATTTCCTCCCTCCACCCTTCTTTATTTCCCTCCTTCCTTTCTCCTTTCCTCCCTTCCTTCTTTCCTTCCTTCTCCTCTCACACTCCCTCTCACCCTTCCTATTTTTGTAATTTAAAAAACTCTTCCTTCGTGGGTAAAACCATTTTAACAGATCAAGTCCAAAGGTAAAGTACATATCAGTGCAAGAAAGGAACATGAATTCCACCCAACATTTTAAAGCCCTTTTCCTTTTGTCAAGCAAGTATTAGATCATTTAAAATACTGGCATCAAACAATGAGATTTTTACTTCTGTTTTAACTATTTTAGCATTAGATGAATGTAGCCTATAAGTAGGTATCTAAAAGTTATCTTAGCTTGACATATTTATGTTGGGAACGTTTATGATTTGTTCAGATAGTCATAGTCCTCAATAAAATCACCAGATGAGACATGCTCCCCATATGCTTACCACATAGTTTTATAATTTCTTTCTGCACATTTCTGACATCTACTCCACAAGATCCGCATTGCTCAGGACAATTACTCTTATCCAAGGATAAATAAGGAAGGCTATATTTCATTCCTATAAAAATTAGAATATTTTTCTTGATGTTCTAGCATTAATGTTGGGATTTCATATATGAGGCAAATGGTAATTCATGCAAAAGGCTTCTAATCTTCAGAGAGTCTGAGAAATGGACATTTCAGGTTAACAACAAAAATTTAAAAAGGGAAAAGTAGGAATATATGCAATTCTCAGATACAAGAGTAAGAAATACCGGTATTTAAAGCATTGTTAGAGCAAGAGGATCTCATGAGGCATATCTAGAAGCAGATCAACAGGAAGTCAACATGAAAAGACAGCGATGTCGAAGCTGAGGGAGAAACTCCAGAAGAAAGCAGTTAATGGGAACTGATGAAGGACAGAGTCAAGTCATGTAAAAGGCTACGGTAATGACATTAGCAACAGAGACTTAGTTTCCCTTGAGTTGGGAAGCAGAAATAGGAACAGAAAATGAGAAAGAAGACATTTTCAAGGAACTTGGCTATAAAATAAGATGAGCTATAAAGAAGATGGTAAATGGGGGTTTGATGTAGAATATAGCATGCTTTTTAGATTTTCCAAAGATTAGTATTTGAACATTGTTTATAAGCAAAGGAGTTAGTAAAGAGAAAGAAGTTAAATGCCGAAGGATACAAATGGAAAAGCCAATGAACCAAGGTCACGTGGCAGGCAAGAGGAGACGGGAAGCAGAGACAGTAGCATTTATCTTTGACAAAGTGTGTGAAAAGAGACAGTGATGATTAAGGTGGTTAAACTTAGATGACAATGGGGATGAGACAAGAATGTTGAAGAAATTCCTTTCTTATGAGTCCCAGTTTTGGATGGGAAAGGGAGGCAGTGGGAGAGGGGGTTGCCTAATGTTAGTCTATAGGTCAAGTACGCTACAACGTAGTGACTATATTTATAGTAGTCAAACTTGTCATGATTTTGAGATTGTATCGATATTCCTGTGCATACATGACTTCTTATGTTTGCAAAACACTATCGAATATAAGAATAGAGAATATAAGAGCATGGCAAACCAGAGTTCCTTCTAAAGGAACAAGGCAAAAAGAAAGGAATAGACATATACATATAAACAAAAAAAAAAATACATGAAGCAGTTTAGGTAATAAATACAGGGTGAAAATAACCCAGGACAACTTAACATGAGGTATTCATTGTATAATTTTAAGACAATAGGAAGTATTTCAAAAATAAGAGTTTGCATGGCACAAATAAATCATTATACTAGAACGAGATAGTACCTACCGCACAGTGATTCAGAATGAGACATCTGGGGTAACACTGCCTGGGGTTAAACCGGATTCTCGCTACTACTTGCAGGACCTTGAACAGTTTACTTAATCTCTCTGTGATCTTATAAATTTTAGAATGGAATAGAATACTTTCACAAGGCTGTTGAGAGGATTGATTAGTACATGGATACAAATTACTCAGAGAGGGACTGGTATCTTACTTACATAAACTCCGTAAGTGTTAATGATTATCGATAGAAAACTGAAAGTCTTTAAATGAAGAAAGACTGTTTCTGGTTTATTTAATGGGAAGTTCAGAGGCAGGGCAAACTTCAGGGTTATTCTTTTTTTCTGCAGTTCTCTGGGCTCCTAGTTAAGATTGTGTGATTTCTTTGATCAGGCAAAATGAATACAAAATTCTGGGCCTCCATCTCAGAAACAAACAAACAAACAAACACCCTCTTTCTTACCTCTCTTTGTTCTTGCTCAAGTCCTGAAAATTTGTTGTAACCAGTAGAATATTATGCCTTTGTTTGTTTAAGCCTGTCTCCTGAAATGCAGAGTTGACCCCTTAGAGTTTCCCTCTGATGTATTGGTGTTTGTCTCCTAAATTTCTAATGATTTTACAATGGATAGAGGTCAAGTAGCCAATGAATATCGGTGAAATTATTATGTCATCCCTAAGCAGGGAGAGCACTTGGACCTAAGTATTCAGAAATGCGCTTACTGTTGGCTCTTTTCTGGGATCACAGCGGTGGGCTTAACTGATGCTGACTTTTTTAAGGGACATACTGGCAAATTACATTTGAATTGTTCAGTAAGATTCTTTTTCAGTTCAGGAAGAACTTTGAAAGCAGCCCAAGAAAATGAGCCCAGATTCAGAATGAAGATGATAAATGTAAACACTGTCTTCAATATGACAGACTCTAGTTCATGTTCATATTTTCTTTGGTCTTGAACCAAGAGAATATCCCATTTCATGAGTAGCATGCATTAACTGCAATCCTCTGGATCCAAGTGAGTATGAGGAATCTGCTCTAGTAGGTTCCTGACACCAGTTTCCTTTTATTTTTCTTAAATATTAACCCTGGAAACATGGAAAGTTTTCTCTCAAGGGTTTTAATATACTGTGACAAAGATTAGATTGTACAAAAAGATAAAATCGGAGTTCTCACGGGTAACTTATAAGAAATCACCTCATGAGTATTGAAATGGTCTTTTAATATAGAGAGTCATTTTGTGGAGGACTTAGCTGTCATAGTCCCCCATTACAGTTCATTCTTTCACCACAGGGAATTTAAAAGAGTGCCCTCATAGTCCCAGCAATTTTTTAAGGAAAAAGAATAAGCAAAACTGAGTCTCAGCCTCTCAGAGGGACTGATATTCTTCATATATTTTGAATTCAGTATCATTGAGGATAGTGTGAGATGCCAAGAACTTTTCTTTCCATTCATAAGTCTTCATTATTAAAGCAGTTTTATATTTTTGTATATATGTGTGTATACATATGTATGTATATATATCACCTTTATTGCAAAAAGCTATCATAAAGTCCTATCTTACAATGTTAATGAAAGATTTTCATGGCAAATAAGTTTGTCACAAGATGAATTCAACATGCCAGCCATCGTGAAATGTTTTGGCATTTGTACAGCATCTTTACAATTTATTTATTGAGTCACATATCATCTGTTTTGTCTACTGAGTACCCATATGATAACTCATGCCAGTTAACAAAATACAAAATCAATCACCAATCTTGCATCCTCTAATAACCCACATGCAACACAGAAGGGATGAAATAGTCAGGATGTCAAGGAAAACATGTGATTCGTTTATTCTCTGAGACAAAGCATCTTCCAGGGAGTGAGCCTTCTAAGAATCAACAGAAAAGACATTTTAAGGGGAAACATAACAGCCTTCCTCTGCCTTTTGTCACGCTTCAGTGTCTATGACTTTTGTGACCCTTGCATTTTATGCAATAGCAGACCAAGCAAAGCCATTTTGTAGGTAAAATGATGACTGACATTCAAATTATGCTTAACATTAACCAGAAAATAGAAATAATGAGTTCGTTTTGGTGAGTTAAGAAAAAATGAACTGTAAGTTGCAATGAATATGAATAAATATTGACTTATGAGATGTTCCAAATGGCTTAGCTATTTCTACTAGCAAGTGGCAAGGTATTTTCCTTAAACTTCAATCTTACATGTTTTTGCAAAATTCAAGATAAATTATTGATCAATGCACATTTAGATATTATTATGTTTAGAAAGGTTTGTTAGTTAATAAAAATTGTTGTTTTCACTTTAACCATTTGTTTTAAAAAATAAGAATGTATGAAGTATGTAAAAACAAAGCAAAAATATTTCTCTATATTTTACTCTATTATTTGAACTAGTGTCTATGTTCTTTGGTGTCTTTGAGTGAGTCATCAAAGGAGAAAACCAAGCATAATCTACTTTGACTTTCTTATTTTTGTACTAGTTTTATGGAGATATAAGGGACATATACAATCTGTAAGTTTCAAGTGTTTAGCATGTTGATTTGATACACTTTCATATTGTGAAATGACTTCCACCATAGCATTAGCTAATGACTCTACCATGTCACATATTTCCATTACATTCTTGTGGTGAGAACATTTAAGATGCAATTACTTAGGGACTTTCAATTATATAATACAGTATTATTAGCTATGATATTATTAGCTATAATATACTACAATATACTATATAATACTGTAGCATATAGTAATCTGCTATATATACTATATAATATACTATAGCTAATAATACTATAATATTATAAATCTTCATAATATTATACTATATAATAATACTACATAATAATATACTATAATATTATAGTGTTATTAGCTTTAATGAGCACGTACATTAGAACCTCAGAGCTTATTCATCTGAAAACTGATCGTGTTAACCCTTGACCAATGTCTCCCCATTTCCCCAGCCACTGATAACCTCCATGCTACTCTTTGTTTCTATGAGCTCTGCTTTTTGAGATTCCACAAATAAGTGATATCATAACAGTATTTGTCTTTTCTCGTCTCACTTATTTCACTTAGCATAATGCCTTTAAAATCTATCCAAATTGCCAAAATGGCAAATTTCTTTTCTTTTTCATGCTGAATAATATTCTGTGTGTGCACGCATGTGTGTGTGTATGCATCACGCCTTTTTTATCCATTCATCCAGTCACAGACATGTAGATTTATTTCCATATCTTAGCTATTGTAAATATGCAGTAATGACCATAAAAATGCATATATGTCTTTGAGATTCTGTTTTCACTTCCTGTGGATAGAAACCCAGAAGTAAAATGTATGAATCATAAGTTAGTTGTATTATTCATTTTTTGAGAAACATCCACACTTTTTTCCATATTGACTGTTCCAATTTACATTCCCAATAACAGTACATGTAGATTCTGTTTTCTCCACATCCTTGCCTACATTCATATCTTGACTTTTTGATGATAGTCATTCTAACAAGTGTTGTGTGAAATCTCATTGTGGCTTTGACTAGTATGCCATTTGTATGTATTCTTTAGAAAAAAAAATGGTAAGACCAATGTTAACAGGATATTTTCCTATATATTTTTAGGAATTTTACAATTTTGGGGGTTGTACATAAGCCTTAATTAATTTTCAGTTAATTTTTTGTGAAAGGTGTAAGATAAGTTTGTATTTTCATTCTTCAGCATGTGGTTACCCAGTTTTTCCAACACTATTTATTGAAAAGGCTATTCTTTCCTTATTGATTGTTCTTGTCTGCTTTGTCAAATATTAGTTGTAAGAATTTATTTATGGGCTCTTCATTCCTTTTCATTGTCTATGTGTGTTTTTTTAATGCCAGTACCATACTATTTTGATTATTATAGCTTTGTAATATAGTTTGGAATCAGGAAGTGTAATGTCTTAAGTTTTAATTTTCTAAGGATTCTTTAGTTTATTTGTGATATTCTGTGGTTCCATGTCAATTTTAAGATTGCTTTTCTAGTTCTGTGAAAAATGCTGTTGAAATTTTGATAGGCATTGCATTGTATCTATAGATGTCTTTGGATAGTATGGGCATTTTAGTAATATAAATTTTTCTGAACCTTGAACATGGGAAATCTTTCCATTTGTTTGTTGTTTTTTCCCATTTCTCTCATCAAAGTCTTGGAGTTTTCAGTGTACAGATACATCTTTCCCCTTCCTGGTGAATTTTATTCCTAGGTATTTACAGCTTTTGATGCTATAGTGAGTGAAAATGTTTTCTTTCTTTTTTTGCTTGTGTTGTTGTTAGTGTATAAAAATGCAACTGATTTCTATATGTTAACTTTATAACCTACAACTTTACTGAATTTGTTGATTACCCCTAAGAGTGTTTGTATAGCCTTCAGGACTTTATAAGAAAATCTCAGTTGCTAACCAAGATAATTTTACTCTTTCTTTTCAAATAAAAAGACATGACTTTTTATTCTTGCCTAATTTTTCTGGTTAGGAATTCTAGTACTATGTTCAATAACAGTTGTGAGAGTGAGCACCCTTGTCTTCTTCCTGATCTTAAAACAGAAGCTGTCAACCTATCACTGTTGAGTATGATGATGGCTGTGTTTGTCATATATGACCTTTCTTGTATTATGTTTCTTCTATATGCAACCTATTGAACATTTTTATGAGCAAATAATGTTGCATTTTGACACATGATTTTTGGACCTATTGAGATAATTATATGATTTTATCTTTAATTTTATTAATGTGGTCTATCACGTTCATTGATTTGTGTATCTTGAATCATCTTTTCACTATAGAAATAAATCTCACATAATATTGTTATATGTACTATTGAATTCAGTTTAGTAATATTTTTTGAGAATTTTTGAATTTATTCATCATGGATATATGTCTATAATTTTCTTTTCTCATGGTGCTGTTATCTGGCTTTGATAGCAGGGTAATATTGGTCCCATATGATGAGTTTAAGAATTTTTCTTACTCTTCAATTTTTTTGGAGAAATTTAAGGACAAGCATTAATTCTTCTTTAAATGTTTGGTAGAATTCACCATGAAACTATTTGGTCCTAGGCTTTTCTGGGTTGAGAGTTAGAGTTTGCTTAACGATTTAATCTCTTTAATATTACTGGTCTGTTTAGATTTTTTTTTTATTTCCTTGTGATTCAGTCTTGGTTGGTTGTATGTTTCTAGGAATTCGTCTATTTCTTCTGGGTTACCTATTTGTTTGTGTATGACTGATTGCATCAGTCTTATGATTAAGGCCTGGCCTGGCTGTTGGTAGAGTTCCTGTGCTCCTGCAGAGAAAGAAGAAGAGAGGGAGCTGGATGGGATTCAGGCGCTGGCATCTGCAAACAGGATTGAAATCTGGTAAAAGATGGAGGGGATTCATCCAGGCTGTGTTGGTCATTGGTCTTTCTCCAGTGGAAAAATGTTCTGTTTGTCTGCAGAGAAGATCTCTGTGACCCATATTTGCTCCCACTGTGTAGCTGTATTAATAGCTCCTGATTTTTTCTAGACAATTTAGTAGTACAAAATGTTGTTAACATTTGCATGTTTATGTATCCTCCAGACAATGAACAATTCTAGCACAAGTGTTCCTCATTGTCCTGTGTAACGACAGCCACCTCCTTCTGACACACACCCTTCCACTGTCCCTAACTTATGGCAGTCACTAATCTATTCTCCAGTGGTAAAATGTTGTCATTTCAAGATTTTTATATAAATGAAATCCAAATTGTTACACATCTTGACTGTTACTATGTTTATATTTCTCAATAGTACTGCATGGAATGCTTGTACCACTTTTTTTGTTCACCTGTTGAGGGACATGAGCATTCTTTCCACTTGGGGGCTGTTACTAGTAAAGCTGCTATGCAAATACATGCACAGGTTTTGGTGTAAATGTAGTTTTCATTTCTCTGGAATAAATGCACACGAGTACAATTATGGGGTCCTACGGTAATTGCATGTTTAGTTACATGAGCAACTGCCAGATTGTATTGGAATGTATAGTTGAACCAGTTTCTCCTTATCTTTGCCAGCATTCATCGTTGTCGTTTTTTATTATTTTCACCATTCTGAAGATGTGTAGTGAGATATCACTGCAATTTTTATTGGAATTTCCTTGAAAGAAAACAGTGCTAAATAGATTTTCAAGTATTTGTTTGTCATATGTTATCTTCTTAGTGAAATATCTGTTCAACTATTTTGACCACTTTCTAAGTGGATTTTTTATTGTCGATTTCTGAGATTTCTTTATGTATTATAGATACAAGTCCTTTGTCAGTCATTGTCTTCTAGGCTGTTGCTTGTCTTTTCATCTTCCTAAGATAGACTTTAACAGAGCAAATGCTTTTTTTATTTTAATGAGGCTAATTTATGAGTGTTTTTTAAAGTTTATGAATTGTGTTTTTGGTGTCCAGTCTCAGTACTTTTAATTCCTAGAGTGATTTTTTAAATAAACAATACTTATTTATAAAAGCTTCTTTTAAGCCATTTATTCCTAAACTTCAGCATGTATAAGAATCATCTCCTCAAAGACTGACTTCTGAAATCTAACCCTAGGAATTCAGTTTCGTTAGGTCTGTGCATCCCTGAGCTGCTTCAAGGGACGCTGATGCCTTTCATCTACAGACAACCTTTTGTATGTAGGTGACTTGGATTTGTAACCTGTCAGGTTATATCAAAGACCAGAAATGAGAAAATTGAGACTTTCAGTGAGGTAGAGCCAACCAAGCAAAGCATTCTTACAGTTCTTAACAAATGATTTTTACTACAACAAAACATCCCATTTGGAAACCCTCTCATATGGTAAGGATCACTTAAGAAAGATAATGAGGGGGGCATTAGTGATCAAGAGTTTAGGAAATAACATAGCCCAATGAAGGTTAAACCAAGTGAAGAGATTGTTGATGAAGATATATTGGTATTTACTTACTGGTTTTTCCGGAAAAGTATGATGCTAACGAACTTGTATGGTATAGAGGCTTTACTAGCCTTAAACACTAGTGGTGCTTGGCTTTGTTAATCACTAAGTATTTATATCATAGAGACTAAATATATATTTTTAAAAAACAACAAAAATCCTCTCTAGGAATTCAGAGTTCTCTTGTCCGACAATTTTCCTTTTTCTACTTTCATAAGCATCCTGAAAAATGTTCACTCTCTTGCCATTTCCCTGAGAATCATTTGCTAATGTGGCATATGCAACTTTGCCTCAGCTGACCCTGTTTAATTTTTAAGTTAGTCCCTTCTCCATCTCATGATAGAAAACAAACTGGCCATAACAATTTCTTGAAATTTCCTCAATACCTCTGCAAAGCCTTTGCAAAGTTGTTTCTTGTCTTTGAAGTCCTCTCAAGTCCATAAACTAGTGTTTTCTTAGATATCACTGTCCCTTAAATGTCCTACTTCCCTCCAGGCTCTGAGTGAGATGACCCTTCTGTGCTCCCGTAACACCACATACTGGTCCCCAGAAACTTACCCTTTTTCTGCTCCTGCAAATCTTTTATTTGCCTTTTCATATTGTAAATGTCAGGAGGGAAGAATGGATACCCACATGTTCCATCATTGTATCTCTATCCTACAGTACAGGGCATTGTGAAGAACAGGTGTTTAATATTTATTGCAGGAATTCATGAATTAATGAAACAGCATTTGATCATTGGATGTCTCTTACTCCTATCTAAATAGAAATCTCTTCAGAAAGAATACCTTCTCACCAGGGGTCACCTGAAAGAAAAGGAAAGGAAAGAAAAAAAGGAAGGGAAGGGAGGGCAGGGGAGGGCAGGGGAGGGGAGGGCAGGGGAGGGGAGAAGAGAAAAAGGCCAGGCCAGGCCAGGCCAGGGAGACCAAACAAATCATGTTGAGTTCTCTATTCCCTGTTCCTCTTACTTAGTCACATTTTCATTCTATGAAGTCATCTCAAATGATACACCAAATTTAATCTGTAAAATAAAAGGGAATAAGAAAGGAATAATATTCCACATATAAAGGCAGAAGGACATTTCATCAGCTTTTCTCTGAATTTGATGAGGGAAAAAAGAAGCATTGTATAATTGTGTTATATTTCTGTACATTATCATCTTACTTCCTGATTGAGTTCCTTCTTGGGTCCACATAGGTGTTTTGTTCACAATTGCTGAAGCACCTCCAGCAAGGTTCTGGCAACCAGACCATTACCCAGATTTGTCTTCTCATAATATAGGGCTAGAGGAATATCAGGTAACATTTCCTTAGTGTTTATTATATGCTCTGCTAACTGCTTTACAACCTTTATATCAGGGTATCCCACACAACACTAAGTATTGTGTAGTATGGAGAAACCAGAGATTTAGAATGGATTAACAGATGTTTCCAAGGTTACACATCTGGTAAGGAGTGAAGTAGAGATTTGTGCATATATATATCTGCTCTCCACTGTTTCTTTAATCTATCATGCTACAGCACAGATACTTTTGATTTTCAAAACATCACACTGGCCCTATCCAGTGTGGCTCAGTCGGTTGGGTGTCATCCTGCAAAGCAAAAGGTCGCTGGTTCGATTCTCGGTCAAGGTACATGCCTGGGGTGTGGGATCATCCAGGTCAGGTTGCTTACATGAGGCAACCAACTGATGATTCTCTCCCACATCAGTGGTTCTCTCCCTCCCTTCCCCTCTCTCTAAAAATAAACAAATAAATTACTTAAAAACAGAAATGAAAAATCACAATGGACAAGTTTAATAAAAATTTTCTTTGTTTTAATGTATATTAAAATTTCACAATAAAAATGATGTTATAGTATGCCTTGGCAGATCAGTAAGAAAATGTATTTAAAAAGATGGAGCACTGGTGATAGCAACAGGATGCGGTGGAGGAAGTTAGTTCACACAGTACAGTCTTCCGCCTCCTTGTGTGTCCCTGTGAGGTGACTCACATGCTGGGCTGCTTTTTTATTGGTGTCATTGCAGACACTGCACAGTGGGTTTTGGCTGGCAATTAGCCGTCATTCTGATTTGGTGGCACTATGTGGATACAATAACTTTTTAGACCTTGGGATTTCGACATGCCATTAATGAGTAAAAATTTTGGTTGTCAGAAATCCCCGGAGAAAATAATGTACAAAGTATTTTAGACATGTAATTTCAAAGGTGTCTGAAAAACCTGTAATATATTCCCACCAAATCTTTGATAAATGTTGACAGGTGTCCTTAAAAGGATTCTGCCTGTTGCAGAAACTCTGCTGTTTTCAAAGACTCGTACTGAAATTATATTTTTGGAATATATGTCTATGGCAAATTACACTTTTAGAACTCCAATGTTGGTATCAGAGTGACAACACATAAGTTAGATAGTTTTTGTGGCAAAGCTCTGATGTATGAGAAATGGAAATCCACATGTTCTTTTATTCTTTGTATTACCTCTAATCTGAAACAGGCTCTGTCAGTCTTTGTTTGGTTTGCCGAATGATTTTCATTAAAAAATAGAAAGTCATCTGCAAGTTTAAGGGTGAATAATAGCATGAAGGTTAATATGGAGTAAAAAAAGAAACCAAAAATTAATCTTCCAAGTTTTTCTATAAAAGCTTTTGTTAATTTCCAACAGAAATACAATTAAATTTGCAGTTTGCTATGTGTTTTTTGGAAGGTAAAAGCAATATTAAGAAAATTATTTGAGAATAATTTCCAGGAAAATAGCAACTAACAACACTAAAACTTCCTCAGTAATATTTACCAAGTAATTAGCTACAGCAAAATGTTTTTTTAAATCATCGTGATTTACTACAGAAAAAGTTACTATTCTATCTTAATAAACAGAAATAACTAAATAGCAAATAAAATGTTTTCAAGCTATTGATTTTGCTGTGAGCTGAAAGATGTCTATACACCTAATGAAATCTTAACCCTGAAACCTCTGAAAAGTTATTTTTAGGAGTCATCTGAAAAACAGATTGTGTGTTAAGTCTGGTGTCCACCCTCACTTCTAAGCACATCGCACCCTGTAGGTGCTTCATGAAACACTTCACCTCTCGGAGAAGTTGGGCTAACGCAAGGACTGATGCTTGTAGATCTTTTCCACATAAAGGTAAAGGGCCAATGAAGGTCATAATGTTTTGATAACGTTTCAAGATAAAGGATATTTTCTTAAGAAAAAAAACTGCTTCTAAAATGATATTTTCAGAAGAAATTTTTTTATCATTCTTCGAAATTCCCATTCTAAATTAAATAGAAGTAGTATTTAATTGCTTCTCTGAAACTTCTCCTGGTTTCCGACAAAATAAAAATTTCTCCCAGTAAGTTCATCTGTGGCATTGTAGGAGTGAAACAAGGAAAAAATGCCTGTCTTACTCTTTACCAACTCCCTTTTTCATCCGGAATTTGGAGCACTGACTCTAAATGTATTTTGCAATAACTCATAAGAGATGAAATTAGTTGGCTGAGAAGTAGCGCTGCCTCCTCCAGCTCAACTACAGACACCAGGGCACGTGCTCCCGGGGGATGCTGTGGCGGAGGGATCTGGAGCAGCTGTAACAGTGACTGCGGTGGAAAGTGGGCGGTCAGGTGATCTTTACTCCCAATCAGAGAGCCCAGCATTCGCAATATTCCGCACTGAGAAATGACACACCATTGCGAACTTTAGGTCTCCTGTTTGCAAATTCACACAGCACCGATTACCGTCAAGGCAGCCGTGCTCTCAGTGAATGTTTTGGGAGCTACTTTAGAGCCAACCACTGGGAAATTTCTGCTGAAGCTGAATTTCACTACCACAACCAACCTACTTTTAATATAATAATATAATAATAACTAATATTAATAACATCAGCACATATTTGAGCACCTATTAAATGCCAGGCACTGTGATAAACATGTTTTAAGTTACATAATTCCATGGGTTATTGACATTAATATCCATAATTGAAAGACAATAGGACCTGAGGTTATAAAGGTAAACTGATTTGTTATTTATAGATGGGCATGTTGAACATTTCTGGCACAAGTAAGAGTACAGTTTGTTTCTGGTAGTTATGCTCCTTCTCTAAACTTTGTTGGTATTTATGGGCACAAAGTTTACATGATGCTTAATTACCAATTGGTTGCAATGTTAGGTGTTTTTTTTTTCTCTTTTTGTCTTCCTGTGGGTTGGAAATATATTGTTTCATATATATTTAGATATATAAACATAATATGGTAGATAATCTGTAATGCCATAAAATAGATAAAAATAAACAAAATGCTGGATAAATACTACTGAAAACAATCACGACCGTCCTTGGTAGATAGACCGTCAACAATGAGAGGCAAGGAAAAGGAGGAAAATACGTTTTAAGGATTGACTCTAGATCCTTATGTTCCATTATGTTACCATGGCTATTTAATTAGATATTGATAAAGAAAAGAGAGCAAAGGCAACTAGACCTCGAGCTTAATAAAACGGAGAACATAAGCCTGTTTACTTCACCAGGAAGCTATAGCTCTTCACATTCCAAGGGACCAAAGTGCTGCTCCACCACCACGGGGATTAACATTCCTCCCTCCACCCCTCAGAACCAGAGTGCAAGGTGGGAGCAGGGGAAGGCAGGCACCAGCACAATAGAAGTCAAAATGATGCAGAGGGAGGTGCTTGAACAAAGAGGCCTGTCAGTCTAGCCAGGGAAAATAAGGGATTGTGGGGAGGTAAACCCATCCGAAGCCTGGGAAAGCCTGGGAAATTGATTGCTTCTTTTAAAAAAGCACCTTGTGCATCCCAAGCCCAAGTTAGTATAACCCCAGGGGAACAGAGAATGTCTCTCTCTCTCTCTCCCCCTTCCTGCCCCCCCCCCCCGCAACCTAGTGATGCACTCTCCCTGTTTGTGTGCTCTCTTGCCTGGGGGCATGCAATCTCTTGGGTTTCCTCCAAGGACCCACACTTGCACTGCACATGCATCTATTCTCTCCGTGGCCCTGTGGTCCTAGCAGTTGCATGGCCCATGGCTGTGTGGGCTCCACACATGGGCTCCACAAGGGAGCTTGAAATGGACCACAGCTGGAAACACTCACTAAGCTAGCCAGATGCTGGACTGGACTGGACTTTAATATGAAGCCAAAACTCTGGACACTGTGTTTTGTCTTGGTCTTGCTGAGGACATGGTTGGACTTTTTCCATGGCAGAACAGAGGGAGATGGGGCATTGAAAACCCGGGGGCAGCTTCTATTTCCACACAAATAAACCATGCCAGACCACAGGCTCCTGGGTGTGAGTCCTTGGAATACTTTCTTCCTGAGCCCATGAAAGAGCCTAATTTCCACCTACAATTATATTAAGAAATAATGAACATGTGTCATTTCTGTTGTGGTCCAGTAGCCTATCTCTCTCCAAAGTGCACCTTGATTTCCTTTGGGGAAGTTGTCTTTGCTTGGTTGGCATGCTCTTGTAGTCAGAGGTAGCAGAGGTGGCTGCGCCTCCCTCCTCTACACCTTCTATGCCCATTCTCTGATGCTTCCTTCTTGAAGGCAATGGGGCCGTACGCCCCAGAGCTTGTTTTTGCAGTATCCCAGAAGCCAGCATCTAGACAGCCCGTTCTGTTGTTCCTCATTCTTTGGGAGCTCACTAAGTTTCTCCCATCCCCAAACCTACTTCTCCAGCTCCCAGTGACCCTCTGAAATACTAATTTTTCAATAAATGCCCCTATGTTCAAGTCGGCCATGTGTTCAAGTCAACCACAATGACGCAAGTGCCGTCCCTGCATAACATGCTGGTCGTATTCAGCAGCTTTCCCTACTGATTGGTCAGGTCTTGGGCTGCTGATATAAAGAAATCAGAATAATGTTTGTACTGATTGAAGATGACAATGTAAATTCATGAAATATATTATTTTAAAAAAACTATATTTCTTCAATATACTTATTCAGCGGAGGATACATTTTCATGTGCCATAGAACGAGCATAGGTGTTGGCCCCACAAACATCTCTCCACAGACCAATAATGGATATTTGTTAGTACGAGCTCTAAATGGCTTTCATTGATAACATTTCGTGATGCTTTAAATAGTCGTCTACTGTCTTATTGCGATTTATGTTTTATAGTAACCTTTAGTGTTTTATAATGAAGCATTTGCAAAGGAATTAAGATTACACATATAGAAAATGTTTTTGCCGAAGAGTGAAAGTTAATCAGCGGTTGTTTAATAGTAACATTCTAAAGGCGCAGAGTCCCAGTTGAGATTTATTTTTTCCTCAAAATTTCTTAATCAGCTTTAATTTGTTTTGGAAAGATAAAGCCTTATAAATTTCACCAACAAATGTTTTAATAGCTCAGTCTTTAGGCTTTAGATTATTTACTAAGACAATATGTGGGGAAGAATATAACTAATCAGCCTTAAAGGGAGAGTAAAGTACACTGTATATACTGAGAAATTGCCATTACTCCAGCATGGCTGGTCAGCAATGGAGACACAAAATGAAAGTCAGAGAAATGTGACTTCAGAAGAATGATTGGAGAGAGACAAACACTGTTGGCTTTACAGAAGGAGAAAGGAACCACGATGCAAGAAATGTGGCAGCCTACAAAAATCTGGAATAGGCAAGGGGACGGAGTCTTCCCGAAAACCTCCAGAAAGGAATGAAGATCAGCTGGCATCTCGATTTTAGCCCGAATGAGACGTGCAGCCAACTTCTACCCACCATAACTGTGTGATAACACATTTGTGTTTTTAAGCTTCCATGTGTGGCAACTTGTTACAGCAGAAACCAATACAATGCCCTTATTTAAATGCATTCTGGGTAGTTGGTACCTGAAACTTTCTTTCAGTATTCATTATGGCTTTTATCCTAAAGCTCTAATAAGTCTCGAATTTTTTTGAAGGAAAAGAGTGTGTGCTATCACACTGTGGTCGTAAGCATTCACACACAGTTCATTCCGAAGCAAATAAAACAAGTTAGTAGCTCATTTGCTGAATGCAACTCATATGCCTGCTTAGCAACCGCTAGCTTTCAGGTTAAATTAGGACTGTTTAAAAGGAAGCGAGTCACCAACCGAAATTCTGCGCACCTGTTGCTTTTCAGAGAAACCGTGCCTTATCATCAAGCTACTCTTGTCAAGGGTTACAACCAAAGCATTTGACACAGTATTGCCAACGTTGCATTTACAAAAAGTGAACCATCTGGTCTAAGGCAGAGAGGATCTTGGCAATAACTTTCCTGTTTTTTTCTTTCTTTACCTTGTTCTTTGTTTCAAAAAATACTTTAGTGTCTCTGCTTTGATTTGCTACACTTTACAGAATAAATTTTAATAGAGAAAGAATCATCGAAGTGCACTTCCCTAGCTTCCTTCTTAGGAGTCTTCTGAGATTTCTCGCCAGTAATTCATCCATGGTAACAAAGCACAGAATAGTGATCGTCATTTACTTCACTGAAAGAGGTATTTCACTGAAATTTTACTATTGACTCCCCTCTTGTAAGTACTTAGGTCTTTACAGCACCATGCGTCTCAAGCCCCTGATAGCCGTTCAACACAGTCACTGCCCCTGTGGAGTGAAACTCTGTGCTCTGAATTCAAGGTGGCCTTGGAGATTATCTAGTCTACCTCCATGAGGACTTTCATAAAAACATATTATTCTGTGGCGCTTTAAATCTCCCCTATTGTCTGGTCACAATTTATGTTCATAGTAGCCTTTCCTTTCTTGTAATGAAACATTTGCTAGAGAATTAAAATTACACATATACAAATTGCATACAGTGGGAAGAAGATTCTAAAGCCACAACCCATCCTGACATTTCTAGAAAGAGCTTTTACCATCAAAATTCAATTTCCATTCAATTATATATAGGAGGGGAAGAAGATTCCAAGCAGGGGTGTCAAAACTTTTGGTGTGTCTGCACCACACTGGAAGAAGAAGGGTTGCCTTGGGCCACACCTTAAATATACGGTGACATGTAATCACAAAAAAAGTTTTCATAATAGTTTAAATAAATTTACGATTTTGTGCGGGTCCTCATTCATAGCCATCCTGGGCCATGTGTGGCCTGCATGGTGCAGGCTGGACACCTCTAAGCCACAACCTGTCTTGATATTTCTAGAAAGAGTTTCTACCACAGAAATTCATGATTATCTTGACTTTTCTGCCACTATATATTTGTGTCTACTTTATTATAACTGTAGTACCCCTCTATCCCCTATGAACTTGTTAGTTTAAGCGTTCCTAAGAACATATACTACATTCATCCTTCATGTTGAAATATATTACTGAATTGTTCAATTTGAGAAATTTTCTCATATAACTATCATGAACTCACGTAAGTGGTATGCATGAATGAGCAGGTTGTATACATTTGGCCAAAATATAATTAGAGAACAACATGAAACATATTATAGTGTTTCAAAGTTCACCGTCAAGGAATAGTCCTTAGGGTTAAATTACTGCATATCTTTATGGTACTCGGATCTAAATTTAAATAGTTTTCACCAGGGCTTCATACAAGTATAAGAGGGAGATCCAAAACACCTGAAATTTATTTATAAAAATTGTGTATTCTTACATTTTTAAATTTCCATCATCTTCAAAGTATTTTCCATTTGATGCAATACGTGTAGCAACATTTTTTTCCACTGCTCAAAGTAGTTTTTGAACTCATCGATTTTGATGCCTTTTAGTGCTTCTGCCACTTTTTGGTCCACCTCTTCCACATCGGCAATTTCCCTTTGAGGAATTTTTTCATCCAGGGAAACCAACCAACGAAAGTGATTTGAGGGTGAGATCTGGTGAATAGGGAGGGTGGGACATGGGGGCCATGCCAGTTTTCATCAAAAACTACTGAAAACTTGGTGCAGTGTGGGCAAGTGAGCTCATAAATCACCCATTATGAGTGGGGAAATGTGTTGATAGAGTCTTCACAAAAGCTCGCTGAAGTCTATCAAATGCAGCACCTCACGCCACTACCAGCTGGTACACTGATACAGATGGGTTCCTAGACCACTCGCCTAGTGGGAGAAGCCTGTGCTACAAGGGGCCTGCCTTCCAGAAGATAACTCTGGTGTTATGGGTCCCCCTCATATAGGTATAAATATTTAGAATTAGGACTGAAGCATTACAACTCAGCACAGATAAGATCGGGACAGGTGCATTGAGAAAGGAAAGGAGTGCTTGGTGGAGTAGGACATTCATGGAGAGGTGTTGGCCAGCCATCCAAGACCTGTAGTTAGGGCCTGGGGGGTGTGCTGACCTGAGGAGTGGTCCTCTCTCCTCTGTAGGTGTCTAGTCGCCTGGAGAGCTTGCTCCTGGACACTGTCCTCAGGATTTCTGAGTCGGTAGGTCTCAGGTGGTGCTGGACATCGGCATTTCCAATGAGTTCCTAGGTGATACTGACATTGCTTTTCCAGAGACAAGACTTTGAGAACCACTAAGATAGAAAAACTAAGCACACAAATCTGTTCTAGTTCATTTTTGCGTTTTTAACTCTGAAATTGAGAGCTCCTAGGAGGAAAAAAAAAAAAACAGATGTAGTACTGACAGGTAAAATACTGTTTTTATACTCAAAGGTATAGATTTGTGTCACAGTAAGTGGCCCGAAATGACCCTTTAAGATACATGTAAGTATCAGTAACAGAGACACGGTGTTAAAATAATGGTAGTGATGGCATTTTATCACTTTAAAATAGGTTTTTAACATTGTTGAAATATTTTACTTACAATTGGTGACTTTAATATTTCAAACTATAAACGAATAAGTAAGATACTCTATTTTTCATTTTTTCAGAAATAACATTAGCTATTTTTCATTTACCATTGAGCCTTTTTATTAATTTGTGTTTTAAAGATAGTTATTTTTAATTCTTTGGAATGGATATTTTATTCTCTGTCTGCTTTTACAAAGGCTGGTTTGTCACATGGAAAGATTTCACCGTTTTTGTCATTTTAGAGTTTGCGTTCCATAAGAAGTGCTTGTATGCAACAGGTAGCATATCTTAGCTCCTTTCTCATTCATTACTTTAACAGTTAGTTGAAGAATACATTTCAAAGTCCTGATTCCCCTGATGAACTTCACTTTACTTGCATTACACAAAATGCCAAGCTTTGACTCCAGTCTTCAGTAGTCCAATGACTCTCATTGATGGTACCTGAATAGTTTTTCCAGTATTTACCCAGGACAGGATATTGTTTAGAGACAAGCTCCATCTTGAAGATTGGCTAGCAACATGGGCATTTCCCCTATTTTCCAAAATCTCTTAGCGCCGCACAGCTCTGCCTCTCATTTCCCCACACCTGTGTCTGACTAAATTAACACATTCGTGCGGGCCCCTCTTCCTGCACACTTTCCAGAGAGGTAGACTAATGAAGTCCATGGGGAAGGATGTGTCACAACCATCCTAACCCCCTCACAGGGGTCCATTGTATCAAACAGCCAGCAAAAGTTTATTAGCAAAGAAACCTAAAGGAATGATGTATTGTGTGGAATAAATAAATGAAGAAATATTGCCTCTCCCTTCTCCATTCTCAGCCTTTGAAATCCAAAAGTAATCTTCAAATATAGTTGTTCATATTGTTTTTATCTGGTGCTTAGAATAAACTAAAGTTCCACTTGTGGGTAAGCATATTTTAACTGTGACAGGTATGTTAGAATATTAAAATTTATTTCATTTCAGAGTCCCATTATGTACATATGTAGTCACATAAGTACAAATTTATGGAGTTAGGGTCCAAGAAACAATTTTGTAAATATTAGTCTCCTATGACCATCTTGATATGGTCTTCCTTGTGTAATTTATGTGATTTTTCTATGTTTACTTTGATTGGTTTCCTTCTCTATACTTTATTACTTGAATAAATGTTTCTTTTCCATGATGTTGCCACCATGTCCCCAAAATTAATGCTATTGACTCTACACGCATTGGTGTGAAACTTGCTTTTCTCCTGGGCACAGATGTTCTATTATCAATTACATTCTTTTATAACAAGAAAGAAAAAAATAAAATATATTCTCTTGGGGGCCAGAGAACGTTATTCAGAATTGCTGTTATAAGACCATGAGGCAGAACCAAGGGCCCTGTAAAGGCAAGACAGTATGGAAAGTAACTAATTGAAATTGAAAATACAAGTTTTCTTCTGGTGATGCTCCACAAATTTATTTTCAATGAAACTCATATATATTTATACAATTTCAAATTTCTAATTATTGTCATTTTCCATTTGAATAGGACTTCATGTAGTTCTAAAGCACTGACAATCTGAAAGGTCATCCTATATAGAATTGTGGCTGTGAGATTTAAGGCTAAATGTATACATTCAAGAA